>VYZQ01017028.1:7527-32508 GCA_013400655.1 Mystacornis crossleyi
ATTCCCTAAGGACAAATTACATCTTTTGATTTAAAAATAGAGGCATGCAATCTCCATCTCATTAGTAATCATTTGAAAAGAAAATCACCATTGTACACTGCAGAAGGAGACCAGCATTAAAAATACTACACAAGTGGCTTTCCTTTCTGTATTTAGTTTTCTTGTATTCTTTTCAGCTTTCCAAAACTATTTTTGTAAAACTGAACTTATGCTGTTTTCCAAATAATCTGGTTCAGAATATATATCACTAACTGTATAATATTTTCATGCATATACTTCTAGAATCTATGCTAATTAATAATAAGAAAGTCCTTTACTAGGTCCACTTCAGAAAATATATCAATGTCCTACTATATTATGACCTTGAAAGATTAGGCATAACATTACATATGACTTCTTGCTTACCAGAAACAGTCATGAGTTGCTGACTTGCTATCCTGGATTTTTATTTCTCCTTTAAAAAAATTGAGATTCTTGATGCTGTTTAAAAACATATGGTCTTACGAGGAGGCTAAAGACTGTGAGCAGTAGAGACTTTTCCCACAACTGTTGAGTAACTGGGTGTGAAAACTACTTATGTGCTATTCTGCCTTTCACATTTCCTGGTCTAGCTCTGTAGGAAAACTGAGAGCGTACTACTGCATGATCTCATTCCTGAAACCATTTCCAATTCTTTAAGATACAAAGTTCTCCACTCTGAAAGAAAATTTGCTTATGTGAGTTGAAAGTGCAGGCTTTGTATGAAATAGCCTGTTCCTTTCCTATAAATTTTTTCCTCCCTCTCTGGCATACTGAATTCGCACAGAAAAAATTGACATTAGAGCATATTCAATCATTTGGGCTTTTCATGGTGGTGACAGTATTATTTCTGCAAAAGCATTTTTTCCTGCATAATAAAAATCTGAATTATAGTGTTTAGGAGCCCACAGAGTATTTTTTTTCTTCCACATTACACAGAAGGATCATTTGGCTTGGCTTGGAAGCCAAGATTGGCTTGGAAAAAATGAGTGACAGGTGATTCTGTGTTTGCTTGTGCTGAAGTTACCACATTTGGCATTCACAGCACAATGCAAAAAAAATTAGTCGGATTTTCATGGAATTACAGAGTAATTGACTTTTCAGGAGTTTTTTAGAGAGGTAATGAGACATACAGTTATAACTGAACAGTCTTGAGCTGATTTTTTTTCAACCATTCATTTAGTTCAGCTGTCCAGTGTTTTCCTACAGTATCACTTTGACACAGAAGGGAATAAGATACATTTTCAAACCTTTTAACTCAAAATAAGTGAAAGAATCATGCTTCTTTCCACAACCTGAATTCATAAAGATGAAGGTATGGAGCATCTTTTAAGTTATGAAACCTCACAATGCATTTTCAATTTGTTTTGTGGAACAAGAAATATAATATCTGATTGGGGATCTTTGCAAACATGCCTCACAGGATAAGGTCTATAGGTCAAAGGCAGTATATCACAAGACAACACTCATTGGCTTTATCATTGCCTAGCAGCAGTCCTTGTCCTAAATGATAAGTTGAGATTTTCCAAAGACGTTAAGTATGCTCCTTCCAACATATTTAGCTGTTGATTTTGAAAATATGGCTCTACCCACTGTCTGATGCATGGAGAGGTTTCATTCGGTTAACAGAATCATTATTCACTTCTGATAATCCTGGCCCTCTACATGGTTAGACAGCTGCACGTGATGCTGGGATGCCATTTCCAGCAAAGCTAGTTGGCATCTTCTGTTGCTGCAGCAAGATTTATATGGGATTTTAAGGTGTCAGGAATGAACACAGATCTAGGTTTACCACCATGTAGGATATAGGAAGAAACAAAGAGAAAGAAAATAAGTATAAATGTTTCCTGTGTTTCCTGTTCATAATAAAAAAGTTTCCTGAAGCCAAGAAACCAGGAGTCATAGAATCATAGAATGGTTTGGGTTCGAAGGGACCTTAAATATTATCTAGTTCCAAGCCCCCTGCCATGGGCAGGGACGAGTTCCACTAGACCAGATTGCTCAGAGCTCAATCCAGTCTGGCCTTGGAGACATCCAGGGATGGGGCATCCACAGCTTCTCTGGGCTACCTATGCCAGTGCCTCACCCACCACAGAGTAAACATATTTCTTCCTTATACCTATTCTAAGTCTACACTCTTTTAGTTTAAAGCCATTTCCCCTTGTTCTATCCCTACATGTCCTTCTAAAAAGTCTGTCTCTAGCTTTCTTGTAGCCTCATTTAGGTAGTGGAAGGCCACAATAAGCTCTTCCCAGAGCCTTCTCTTCTCCAGGCTGAACAACCCCAACTTCCTCAATCTCTCCATATTAGAGAGGTGCCCGGTCCTCTGATCATATTTGTGGCCTTCCTCTGGACTGCCTCCAGCAGTTCCACATCATTCTTATGTTGGGGCCCTCAGAAGTGGATGCAGCCCAGGACACACTTGGCTCTCTGGGATGGGAGTCCACATGCTTGTAGAACACATTCCTCACGTTTAGCAAACAAAATCTCATTAAAAATTACATTTTTAAAAATGAAAATCAGTCTACATGAATACCTCAAAATCTCTAGCCTTCTATATAATTACCTTACAATACATGTCCTGTAGTTTTTTCTCCTGTGTTTGTTCATAAGAAAAGAATGAAAGGAAAATGAAGTGGTACTCTTCAGGCTATTTTCCAAAGTATCTGATAGTCCTTAGCAAACATCAATATTTTTTTCCTATAACTAGCACCACTTATTAATATTCTAGACAGAAGCCTTTTTCTTCTATTGTTTTGTGACATCTTTTAATTGAGGCTATGTCATTGCAATAATTGCAGTATGAGGCTATATTAGACAAACCATATAAATGTGGAGTCATTTCAGGTATATGCATAAATAATGTAATGAATAACCATAAAAAATACCTTTGTTTTTATAATTAAAATCCTAACTGTTTGAAAATGTTCCTATAATATTTGCTTAAGCAGTCTACATGTTTGTTTGCCACCAAATTTTTAAGTGTTTATGTAAGAAAATGTGAGTGTTTCAAAAAAAAAAAAAGGTCTTCTTTCACCTTCCTTTTCTGTGGCATTAAATGGATCAGTGTAAATATCAGACATATTTTGTTTAGAGGAACATGAACAGCAAAAAACTACAGTGGAAGAAGACAGTGTTTATGCTTTACATGTAATGCTGCCAAATCATCTGCTAGTTGCCCTTTTAATAACCTCTTTTTTTCCACTTCTGCTAAAAATATCTCAAAAGCCCTCAGTGAAGCCACAATTTAACAAAATTCAATATCCTGTAAGAAACAACAGGTTTAGGAGTCCTCAACCATGCCCTAGAAAAGCCAAAAGAACATGAACAATCTACAGTATTTCTGTGAAAAGACCGTATTGTAATCTTTTGCCAGCCAGAATCAGCAGAGATTTTAAATCTTCTGCAAATGTTAACCCCAAAACTGAAAAATCTCAGGGGAGAATATTTGAAGCTTTTCACTGACTTCAAGAACAGCTCAAACATTATTTTTCTCGGTTAGCAACCGGTACAGTAAAAATAAATTGGCACATTGGAGATTAATTTTATTTGAACACACACAGTTTTATATGTAATGCTTAGATATTTGAAAGCTGATGGGAGAATCCCTTAACAGCAGATTGAAACAGAATAATGAGTAGAATGTGATAAGGCAGAGGGAAAAGGTTCAAGTCAGGACTCTATATTCATTCAAAGTTCTTGTCCTTACTACAGAGGTCAAAAACAGTCTGGAATACAGACCTCGAATTTCAATTACAGGTGCTATGTCAGGGTAGCAAAATAATGCACTTATACATTTTTGGGATTCAGATCAAAACAATGCAATTCAAACCTTTACACATTTGGTGGCATTTCTGTTTAGTCAGCTTCAACATTTTCCCACAGTACCTATGGAGGGATTTTTGCAGCACCACAAGAAAGCAAAAACATAAAAAAAATTTTCTATGAACTGCAAAAGATGAATTTTTTACCAATTTTAACTTAAGATTACAGTTTTTCTATATGCAATTACTCATTCCCACATAGCAAAGACATAATTTATCACATAACCTTGGGTTTTGACAGCAATATCTGAGGGATCTTCAAGATAGCTTTGCCTGGGCAAATATTAGAAAAATTGAGTAATCAGAAGAAGATTATGCCTTTTGTTTGTTGAATTCCTGAGAACAAATGCTCAAACACGAAATATTTAGTCTGTAGCTTGATTTATGTATCGAAATTTTAGCACCACAGCACTCCAGGTTGTGTTGGAACTTACTATATGAGATGCAGCAAAGTAAAGAGAGAGCCACATCACTACCAGACTCTTACCTCCATGATCTCATATGCTTCTGCCTCCAAGACAATAAATCTTCCTGGAATGGGGGATTATGCAGCATTGAACAGACACTGAGCTGCCCCTGTGTACACCAGACTGGGTTAGCTTTCTTATCCCATGTGTTGCATTTTCTTCTTATTCTATTCCTGCCAAATAGGGAACTGCCTGTAAGGTTGTACTGTTGTGATGGTGGTGCTGGAGACTTACCACATAATTCTGGCTTGAAATATGCAGAAGATCCTTCTTTCCTAGAACCACATCAACCACACACTCTGATCCTGCAGGGAAGGGTACAGGGAAACACCACAAGGCCTTGTACCCTAACTTCAAGAGAGACGAATCAGCATGATTGAAACATGCAGCTGCCCTTGCAGAGGTGCTCCCATCTTCAACCACACTTGCTTTGATTAACATTTTAGCAGTTTTATCTGCTAAATTCCATCCTTGCTAAACCCAGTTTCATCCCATTTTCCATGCCTGCAGCCTTTCCTTCAAAAATCTGTCTACAGTAGAAGTCCTGTACATGATGGAGGCTGGGCCTCTCGCTGCCTAAATTGCTTAATCTTTGGCAACATTTGTCAGTCATTCCCCTCATCTCCTTCCAGCATATATATTTTATATTATTTTGCAGTGGTATTTAGAATGTCAGTACAGACACTTTGTATTTTCAGGTTTCCACATCATACCTGGCCCTGTGGCTGGTATTCACTAATCTACAAATACTCTAGCTCCAAAACACATGCCAGATCTTAGGCTCTGGGCTACTGGAACCTAAACCTGTCATGAGCGTGACGCTACCAGAGGCAGCAGGTTCTGAATACTCAGTAACACTAAAGCAGTACGTTGCACGGGCTCTGTGCTGTGAACATTATTTATAGTTCACTTGTGAATCAATTGTTTGCAGCATTTGCTGGAGGTTAAGTGGGGTTTTCAGCATTTTAAAGTAGATGCTATCAATAGGCCTGAATTTTATCTAGCATACATATATATAGGTGAGTGCCTACCACAGAGCTCCAGTTATAGCTATCTGAAGAACAGCAAACAGATTCATCAGCATGGTACTGATGTGTTGATCACGCCGGTTTCAAATATAAAGTTGTACACAAAGTTGTACTTCTTTTCTCATCAAGTTTGGCCATGTCATCACATAGCACTGAAGGACTGGCTTGTGGCTACTGTCTGTTTTGCACCACTCTCCAGCCATGCAGCCATGTACTGAAAATGGCACCAAACTCAAGTGTACCACAGGTGTTAAAACACAGTGGGAGAGGAAAGCTCAACTTTGTTCAGCTTTCTGAAAATTTGACAAGTCATGCCAAGGCAAGTCATGACAAGTTTTGACTCATTCCGAAATGTTTGCAGTAAGTACTCTTCTTATATAAAGTTCTGTAGGCCAAACATATTTATATTTTTTCTGTAATGATGACAATCTGGCAGTCTTACAAAGACAGCAGAAATAATACAAAGTTGACTAGGTGTCAGAGAAAAGGATTCAAACTGGATTCATAGCGAATAATAGGCAAAAATGGTTTTTTCTATATGTGTATATATAATGCTCGAAAACAGATTTTTTTTCCACTACTCTATTAAGCAACTTAAAAATAATTTCTTGAAATATTTGATACTTTGAGGAGATGTGCAACTTCAAGGCCTTACAGTAGTTACCAGGATTTCATTCACAGCAAGGTCTGCCAACCCTGAAACAAGTGAGGCATTTCACCCCTTTATTCTTGCTTTTCAGCTCTGAGCAGGTAATGAACAAATTCTTTACATAATTTGATTTAACATAAGATTGAAAAAATATATTTTAATAACTTATGAGGCTTACATTACAAAAAGACTATTGCAAAGGCATCTTAAGGGGTTCTAAATTAGTCCTAACTTCTAGAAATACTTTCTAGCTACCTAATTCATCCCAATGTGATTATCTGTTCCTTTGGGACATTTCATGTTAGTAAGATATTTTTAAGGCTTATTTCTACATGAGGACGCATTTTTGGATGAAGATAGAAATGTCTAAACTGGTTCTTTTTGTCACAGTAAGTTATCATCACAAAAGCACTTTAGGGAAGAATAAGTTCTAAGTAACACAGTCTAGGTTTGGGCTAAAATCAGCCTGCTAATAAAAATCTCCAAACTGAGACCAATTAGACATGAATGGGATCATCCTTGCTTTTTGCAGAACCAAATTTTGACCGGACTATGAAAAATCAATATCAGTTGCAGTTTTAGCCAGATGGACATTAGATAGATTAAATGACTGAAAATATTCTCAGAGGAATTCTGAGAGGAGGGAATTAGGAGTTATCTTAATTTTTGCCTTCTAATTGTTCCAACAAAACCTGAAATTATTTGTTTCAGCAACCATTCTCTCCCCAAGTCCTCTTATTTCAGGAGAACACTGGAATGCTGTAAGTGTCAGGACAGATAACACCTTCACATGTATGCTGCTCACTGACCTCAAACTACATGAATAAAAGGCCAAGAGAAACTGTGGTGGAATAAGATGCAGTGTTTTAGTAAGGAATACATGTTTTATATTTTTTGGCATTATGCCACCCTGTTCAGAATTAAGGGATGGATTACTGTGGATTTGTTTTCTTTCAGGAATTAGGGCTGGCCTTGGCTTAGCTTCAGTACTGCAGAGGTATTAACTGCAATGCATTTCTGTCTTACAGCTTCATCCCATTTAGCCATTGTGACTTTGGAGTGACTTCCAAAGCAATCCAATCAGAATGAGTTGGCAGATTAATGTTAACTTTCATGTCAGGACTGAAGGCAATGCAAAATGAAAATGCTAAAAGAAGAGGCATTGCACCAGCCATACTGAAGCTAAAAATAAAACCGAACTGTCTCATGTGAGCTAATGACCCTTTGTTTAATCTACAAATGGGTAAAGCATTAGTAAACTGCCTTTCTGTGTATTAATCACTCTCAAATATTTAAATAAAATTGATGCTATAGCCTCTGTACTGTCTTTTATTCATATAAAATTTTGTATTATCAGAGAAGTTTCCTTGGCAGACACTGAGTCTGTGATAAATTTTATATTGCAGTTCCTCAGTAACAATACTGCCAGGATTAGAAGAGAGTCACTATTTCACCCTTTGTCTGGGCAATGGTTCAATTTGTGCTTTTCTCCTTGCAAAAAAATCAGTATAGAGTATGTTGATACACATTTTGGGGATCAGAGGCCAAGAGGGGAGTTTGAAACAGTATAAATTACACACACCCCAATATAATTTGAGTATTTATTCTAATCCAAACATCCAAAATCAGTGATCAACACAGATCTTTGGCAGGACTGTATTAAAACTAATTAGATCTTGTATTGTCATGTGTGACTCAAGGTTTTAGTCAAACACATTCCACTCAATCTAATGACTTAATTTCCGTCTCAGTCTCATCAACACAATATACTAGCATTACAATACTGATCAGTACTAACACAATTTTTATCTTCTCAGATCAGCAAACTTCATGAGTTCCTAGTCATAATCAAATAAAACTGTTTGTTTTTCTTCTTTCACCATCAAAGATATTTTTTTACCATAACATTTTTTCAGTTTCATTGTTACATATTTTGCTATATGTTAGAACACAATTAAAAAAACCCAGTCTTTGTGTCTTTCTCTGTACAGTTTTAATAACCCCTTGCTTTAATATGTAAATATACTTCTCTTAGTACTGTATTTGTTCCAAGATTCAAATATGTTGTTTTATTCACAGTATAATGGAAGTCTTGATGTATAATTTTGAATGCCCACTCATTTTGCTTCTTTTAAGGGAAATGCATGACAGAAAAAGATCCTAACAATAAAAATGCCAGACAATAGTACTTTGGACAAATTATTGTTCTGATAATTTCTCATACATGCATACTCATGCAGATGCTTTCTTAAAAGTATACTGACACATTAAACATCAAATGAATTAATATTAACATTTCTCTAGGACCTAACAGCTGTATTAAGTATAGAGAAGCCCTATGTGATCAAGTGGATGGACTGCAAGACAGGGACTGGGAGAGCAAGTTCCCCTCCACTGTAAGGGAAGATCAGATTTGTGACCCCCTGAGGAATGAGGATTTACAGAAACCTTTGGCACCCAATGAGCTGCATCCCAGAGTCTTGAGAGAACCAACTTGCCAAGCCACTCTCCATGATATTTGAAAAGTGATGGCAGTCAGGTGAAGTCCCAGGTAAATGGAAAAAGGGAAACATTGTACCCATCACTTAGAAAGGTAAAGAAGAGGATCCTGGGAACTACTGACATGTCAGGCTCACCTCTATACCTGGGAAGGTCATGGAACAGATCCTCCTAGAAACTGTGCTAAGGCACACGGTGGACAGGGAGTTGATTTCAGACAGCAAGCATGGCTTCACCAAGGGCAAGTCCTGCTTGACCAGTGTAGTGGCCTTGTATGATGGGGTGACTTCATCAGTGGACAAAGGAAGGGCTATGGATATGGATCTATTCATCCATCTGAATTTCTGTAAGGCCTTTGAAGTTGTTCCCCACAAAATCCTTCTGTCTAAATTGGAGAGGGAAGGATTTGATGGATGGACAGTGTGGTGGATGATGAATTGGTTGGACAGTCACAACCAGAGGGTAGTCATCAATGACTCAGTGTCCCAATGGATATCAGTAACAAGTGGTTTTCTCAGGGATCTGTACTGGGATCAGTGTTATTTATTTAATGTCTTCATTAATGACAGAGGGATGACAGATGACACCTACAAATTTTAGTGGTGTGGTTGACACATCTGAAGGACAGGATGCCATCGAGAGGGACCTGGACAAGCTCAAGGAGCTTGGCCCACGGGAATCTCATGAAGTTTAACAAAACCAAGTGCTGATGCTGCACATGGATCAGGACAGCCCCCAGTATCAGCACATGCTGGGGATGAACAGATGGAGAGCAGCCCTGCCCAGAAGGACTTGGGGGTGCTGCTGGGTGAGAGGCTGGACACGACCCAGCCATGGGCACTCCCAGCCCAGAGAGCCAAGTGTGTCCTGGGCTGCATCCAAAGCAGCGTGGCCAGCAGGGAGAGGGAGGGGATTCTGCCCCTCTGCTCTGCTCTGGTGAGACCCCACCTGCAGTGCTGCATCCAGCTCTGGGGTGCCAGCACAGGAAGGACATGGACCTGCTGCAGTGAGTCCAGAGGAGGGCCTTGAAGACGGCCAGAGGAATGGAGCACCTCTCCTGTGAGAAAAGGCTGAGAGAATTGGGGTTGTTCAGCCTGGAAAAAAGAAGGCTATGTAAAGACCTTACTGCAGCCTTCCACTACCTGAAGGAAGCTTACAAGAAAGAGGGAGATGGACTTTTTACAAGGGTCTGGAGTGACAGGGACAAGCAGCAATGACTTTAAATTTAAGAAGGGTAGGTTTAGAGCAGATATGAGGAAGAAGTTTTTTACAATAAGGATGGTAAAACACAGGTACAGATTCCCCAGAGAAGTTGTGGGTACCTCGCCCCTGGAAATGTTTAAGGCCAAGTTGGATGGGAGTCTGAGCAACCTAGTCTAGTGAAAGGCATCCCTGCCCATGGCAGGGAGATGAGACTAGGTGACCTTTAAAGGGTCCCTTCCAACTCAAACTATTTTGTGATTCTATAATAGGCACACTAGGAAACAGAAAGATAGACCTCACCACACTTACCATGTGTAATTATTCAAATGAAAACAATCTAGGCTAACAATATTGTTAACAAAATGTCATCTGCAAATGTTACTGACATTTTCTAGAAGGTCAAAATAAGAAAAGAAATTAAATTTATAAGTGCTGTATCTAACCAGTTAAATTTCAAGGAAAAAAGTCACTACATGCAGTTTGTTAAATATGAACTGTCAAAAGCTTTTGCCCTACTTCCACTTTTGGCTGCTTTGATTCTTTCTTTTTTGCAGAGTAGACCTATTTTACTCTGGATGTGGTTGCTGTTAGCTATGGATTTACATGGGATATCAAGGTGGTAGATAGCTCCTCCTGCAGCATTTTGGCTGATGCCAGCAGAACTTGGACAGGCAGAGTGATGCAGTTCTTATATAACACCCCAGGGTGAAAAGCTGAGTTTCCTCCCATTTCCAGCAGCACTCAGCTTACTTATCTTGTTCTGCATTGTCACAGTGTACTAGATATCAAACTTGACAATGATGAAGTACTGAATAATAGCCATTTAATACTGAGGAACCTCAAATCTTCTTAATCTTTAGGTAATATAAGATGGACTAAGCAATTGCATCTTTGGAATATTTCTCTGACATTTTTTCAATTGCTTTTTCCTTTTCCCTAAATTTCAAAAGCTATCTATGATGGTGATATTTACTGTGAAAAACAAACTTATTCAAATGCCATATTTCATAGTATGTGTTTACCACCCAGACTGTAAACCAGCTTGATTAACTCAGTTAAGGCATAGCACTAAAGTCAGCTACATTACTATCCAATCTGGGTTGCCAACGTCTCCCGTGACATAGTATGGAACTATAAACATCATTTTGTTTTCTGCAAGATGAAATCAAAAAGAATGTAACCTGTCAAGCCCTCGATGAAAACAAAACTGTCAAATTCTGCTGCAAGAAAATGAAGATATCTCTCATAAGAACTTTCAGTTCATAATTTCATCTTGAAATATATTTTGTCTATTCTATCTCACTGGGAACTGCAAAGCAATATGGTAATACTAGTTCAGTTTATGTAATCTAAAGGTTGATAGACCCACTAAAAAAAACCCTGGTAACCAAACAAACCAATCAAAACCCAGCTGAATTTCTGGTCTGAAACTAAGCATATAGATTCTGAAACATAATATACTTAAGAAAGGATATGGTGGTTAAACTGTTAAAGGTATAATGAAAAAGATTAGCTATTCTTTTTATTATGAGGATGCATTAGAGTTTAAATAAAATAAGATTCTAAGTTACTTTAAATATTGAAAACTTCTAAATCAAAAAATTATTTTAAAATATTATTTTCCCTCCAATATTGTTCAACCAAATTGATGTGTAATAATTACACTTGAAAATACATTTGCCATTTGCTGTTATGGGTTAATATTATGCAAATATCTTATTTGACTTTCAGTTATTTGTGCTCCACTTCATGGTCACTCACTTTCAGTGCACAACTTGGAAATCTTCAACAGGAATGATCAGTTTTCTTAACTGTGGGTTTATCCTTGCAGTTATGGAAATAAAATGTACATATTTTTCTCTGAAATTCATTTAAAAATAGAAGATCTGCATATTCCTTTACACCTCTAAAGTTAATAACGTTATTTTAATTTCTTTCTTTTCTATTTGCAGCCCACTATCTATTGATAGATATTATCTATCTATTTTATCCAGAATTCTTCTGTGGAGTAACTATTTTACATTACGAGCAAGTTAAATCTCAGATAAGGCTAATCCTTGATTCGATATTTTTACAGCGGTTATACAGTGGACTGCACTTTAACTGAATGCCATTTGTCCAGACAATGCAGGCAACAGCTGATTTTCCAGGCTTAATCCATATTCTGTATGGCATGTTAAGGCCAGCAGAATATTTTTTTAATTAACTATTTATGGTCATTCATAACAAACTCCTTTTGTCCTCTTAAGAGTTTTCTCCATCCTCTTACAACTGTATTTTTAAGTGCTGCAGCTATGCAGGGGTGTTGAATGGAAATGAAAGAACATAATTGTCTGAAGGAGCTTGTAGCTGAGGCTATGGGCTTGCAAACTGCTCTGCACCTGCTCAGATTCTCTCTGTGACAGTCCCAGAAACTGTGATCCTGAACCACATTTGATCCTGTATCATTTAAAGCAGCAGGACTTTGGTATTGAATTGGAGTGGAACGAACCTCCTATCTGCTGCAGGGATTTGATTTATCGGAGTAAAACAGTGACATAAACCTGAGAGCAGGCAGTGCTGAACTGAAAGTTCACATGGGACATGGAGCAGCAAGAACTCGAGTTTCCAAGTGGTTTTAACTTCCCTAACGCTGATAGGTAGGTACTTGTTCTCCAGTGAAATTGTCAGTTCAGATTTAGTAAATTCTTGCACACAGAAAGTGTCAGGGTCCTATTCTTAGGCAGGCATTGTGATAGTATAAAAGTCCCCCAAGACAGTCTATAAGAAAGACCAATGAAGAAAAAGAAAAGGCTGCTGAGCAGCAACATTGATAAGGTAGTCAGAAGAAAGTTGGATCTCGATTATTAGTCCTTGTTCCTAATGGCCTTTCTCTGATAAAACAGGCAGAAACAAGCATCATAAAATAGGCAAATACCGCATCCCAGTGAAAAGATTTCAGGTCTTTACTTAATTGCGTGTCCAATTTGGAAAGCAGATCTCCCACCTACCAAAAAAATGATCCAGAAGTGAATTAATCAGAAATAATCTGACGTCCCTTCCTCTGACAATAGGAGATCTGAAAACTGAATGAATTATTGGCATATAAGGATGACTATGAGATTAATCCCAACAGAAAAGCAAAGCGGCAGAATGCCTAATTTGAGAACCTTCCATGCTCACATTTGCAGCTGCTGGGCATCTTCAGGATATGTTCAGGATATCAGTATCCAGCATCAGAAATATGGGCACGTAGAAGAATTCATTGGTGTATTTTGGTGGTGAAATAAATTCAGTGCCTTTCAGGTTAAGCAGCAGCTAAGCAGGGCTTTCTGAGGGTCTCGCAATTGGATTGGAGAACTAGAGTGGCAGTCTAAATTTAGAGAGCTAAAGTGCTGTCTAAATTCCATTGCACAGCTATGTGAGAGAGGTAGGGAGATAATCTATTGGGCAAGGATAGCTATTTCCAAAGGCTGGGGCCTACGGAAAGCATGTGCCAGTGTTTTGAGATACCGAGATTTTAGTTCTTGCTTATGTTCCTTGCTGGCTGGGGACTATGCTGAATAAATCATGTGAAACAATTATGTCTCTTGTACAGAAATACAATAAATTTCTTGTGCAGAATTATAGGAATGTACTCAGTGCCAGTCCAAGATCTCTTCTTAGCTGCTCTGAGTCTCCTTGATACTTAATGGGTGCTTGGAACTAAGGTATTTGATCCTAGGTATCTCAAGTAGGCGTTGTCTACGTAGCCTGAAATAGATCACAAATGGGAGATGTGGTTATAGACAGTTTGGTTTCTGAGCTTCTATACATCAAGTTTTGCTTCTGGGTGTGTCCTTCCTGTCTTTAAGGCATGTAGTAAACTAATAGTTAATCTGTTACCTATAAAATATGGTACCTGTCTTTTCAGGCCTTCTCTTATGTACTGCCTGAAGACCAGTTGACTTTAACTCTGTACTTCTTTGATAAAATCTACTTCAGACTTACTCATCAAAGAAAACCAGGATGTCAAATAATATTATTCAAAAATATCCCTTTTTTTTTTTTCTCCTGTGACTAAAATCCTTTCTTTTTTAAGAACTTGTACAAGTTTTAATCCATGGAGAACATTCGTCAATAAATTACAGTTAGCTAGTAATTATACAAATCAAATCTAGTGGGAATATTACCCGAAGTTTAGCTAAAATGTAATCTCTAAAAAATCTAATATAACTAGATAGATAGCAACATAAATATTACTAATAAAGAGTAATTTATATGTGATAAAAAGGTAACTTGGATAAAATAGCTACTACTCTTGGCAGTATATATTGATTTGTAGAAACTCATTTATATTGTTGCAGCATGCTAGTAACTTCATAATTCTTGGTACCATTTCACTGAATTTTCTACTAATCTTTCTTCTGATGTGATGGTGCAGTTTTTTCAACTCTGAATACTTTTTCTAGAGGAGAGACTTATCCTGTAGAAGAATATGATAGCCCTTTTCAGACCAGACATAAGTAAGTAGTAGATGACTGTGCTGGTATATGTATGGCAAGTAAAACTCACTTCCAAGGCTTGCTCAGACAAGGAGACATGTGTGGATTATTAACACAAATAGAATCACTCAGAAGAGGTGGAGGCTGCCATACGGCTTGCTGATTTCTATTTTCTGTTTGTAGATACAGTATAAATGTGGTTGTCCTTTAACAACTTTCATATGAGCTTATGTTCATGATATGTAATTGAAAAGTAACTGTGCAGAAAAGGATCTGGGGATGCTGGTGGACACCAAGCTGAACTCGGGCCAGCAATGTGCCCTTGCAGCAAAGAAGGCAAATGTTATCCTGGGCTGCATTAGGAGGGTTGTTGCCAGGAGGTCGAGCAGACAGCTGCTCTCGTCCCTCTACTTAGCACAGGTGAAGCCACTTCCTGAGTCTTGTGTCCAGCGTTGGGCTTCCCAGTAAAGAAAAAAATGGATGTTCTGGAGAGAGTCCAGTGAGAGGCCAAAAAGAAGGCTGTGGGACTGGAGCACCTCTCCTGTGAGGAAAGGCTGACTGAGGTGGTACTTTTCAGCCTGGAGAAGAGCAGGTGCGGGGGGATCAGTGTACATAAGTGCCTGAAAGGATGGTGGAAAGAAGAGGGAGACAGACCCTTTTCAGTGGCAGGACCAGAGGCAACAGCCTTTGTGAAGAAACTGAACTACAGGAGGTTCTGTCTGAACATCAAGAACCACCAAGAACTGTCAGAGGTTGCCCAGAGAAGTTGTGAAGTCAGCAGTTTTGGAGACATTAAAAAATCAGGGGTCTTGGGTCTTGAACAGAGTCTTGGGAAATCAGTCCTAGGTGAACCTGCTAGAGGAATCCTGTAATTTTGTGAACTCACAGTACACCTGAAAAACTATTTTTCATGAGATACGATGTACGTTGCACTGGGTTTACTCTGCACAGGTAATTCTTACGTGTAGTTGAGTTTAATACTTTGAAAATCTTTATTACAGGATTCTGTATGAATATCTGAAACACAGTACACAAGGACATTTTTATTCAGACTGAAATGTGTTTTAATGTGCTATTAAGATTTTTTTAAATTCTTGAAAGTTTGACTGAATTTTTAATTCCTATTTTTATTGTAGTTACACCATAAGTTAGCCTGCTAAAAACTCTTTTGACTTGTATATTCTTGATACAAACATAACATAACCCATTCTGGTTTGTTTTGAGATACACACCAGGGGTACTGCTAAATCTGACCACAGACAACAGTCACTAGTGAGAATAGTGATTATCTTTGCGATGAGACCATCCATCCTTTAGGTATGGTCGAAATCTATTTACAAAATCAAGTGTAGATCAGAATGAGGGTTTTCTTTGAAATTCTCTTGTGTAAATGACATAAAAATACATTACAATTCACTTGATCATGTAAATAGTAGCAAAGTATCATTATTCTATATACTGCAGGATCAAGTGGTCAACATATTAAGATGTAAGATTGATGGATTTGTAATATTGTATTAAAAATTAAAAATTCATGACATTCAGGTCAATTCTGCCACATGAAGAATAATTCTTAACAGGTGGATAACTATTTGCTCTAAATGGTAAGTGCTTTCTTGGTCAACAATACATATGTTACAACTTCCTTGCAGGAAAAAAAGTAGAGAAATTATCAAAAACAGTATTTCTCCCCTTCATGCATGCCTGCAGTATCTAAGGGTATTGTTGCAGTAATTTCCTCAAAAGCGGTTCATTACCAGCAGTTAACAACCCCTTCTGGCAATTAACTAATTATCTTGCCTTTGACCATGGTGAAAGGAAATGGCTATCAAGGGCATTGTTTGCTTAATTAACCAAAAGCAGTAGACACATTCTTAGTAATAACTGTAGAAACAAATCCCTCCAAAATGCAGTAATTTTACTCAATTTTTCACAGGAGCTGTGCAGTCTGAAATGTTAAATTACAGAAATTCAGAAAAATTAACATGCAAGGGTGGTGGTTGGCTGTTGTTTGTTGTTTGTTTTTCCAAACAAGTATTAGGACAAGAATATTCTTCTATAAAATGCCAGTCCCTGGGCTCTGCCAAGGTTCACGGTATTTTCAGAGCTCCAACTAACGCAGCCGTGAGCAGCTCTGGACGGGATGGTCTCTGGAATCGTGGGAGCTGGATGTAGCCCAGGGGATGATTCTGCTTGGCCAGCTGCCTTTCCCCAGAAGAGCTGCCATGGCTTCCTCCACGTGGGCGGAAGGATGGATGGACGGGGATGTATGCCTCCTACAGAGGGCACAGCAACACCTCCATATGGCCCATGCAGAAAAGACAAGACAAAGCTGGTTTCTCTCCCTAGTAAAAAGATTGGCCTGTAGCTCTCAGTCACACTCTTTAGGTTTCAGCTACTCTGATTTGTGGTAACAAAATACCCCAAAACCCCAAGAAACTCACCACTATATAAACAGTTACTGGCTAGAAGTTATTCAGTGAAAGATGGTATATTATGAAATAATTTTTTGAGAAAAAAGAGATGCCTTTTATTCAAAAGACATCTGACATTATTTATAATTTCTCATTTTCTTCAGAGGAAAAGATAATTCTTCTTATATCTCATAATGCTAAACCAGTAATCTAATAGGAACCATGAGAGGTAAAAATTTAATGGCAAGTCCTTACCTTTTCCCCCATGTTCTTAACTATGTTTGGCTTTTTCTGCTGGCCCAAGCTGATCCCACTTTTTTTTCAGATGACAAAAATGCCACTGCAAGGTGAGGTGCTTTTCTTCCCGTTGTATTTCCATGAAGAAAACAAGAATTGATACCCTTTTAAATAAATCACAACTCTCAAAAAAAAAAAAAAAAGATGAATATTATCACTGGCTTTTCTTTCCTCCCTGTTAGTGGGAATGGAAAAAGAAAAGGGGTCTTCTTCCCTGACCCCTCCCATCCCCAGCCATGAACTATCATTATTTTTTGGCTAGGAACAAAACCAGATTCTTGGAAACCTGGATATATGATAACTGCCAATATTTCTCTTCACTTTAGAAATAATAAAAACACAAATATGTTGGAAATTCAGAATTCTGAGATCTTAAAAAACAATTCAAAAATATCTGAGAAAGAAAAGGTCAGATTTATTTTCTTTCTCACAAAGCAGTGTTTGTGACCTTTTTATGTAAAACATTTTCCCCTCAGTAATCTCTCTCTAAACTCAGTTATATCACTTATCTTCCTTACTATTCATACAAACAAAGCAACCCAGGCCTACCTGTACTTCCTAAATTCTTCAGGTTTCTCACTGTTTTGTCTGATCTCTTCGCTCTGCACAAACAGGATTTATTTTACCTTTTGCAGTGGGCAAGGCTCTTTGGAAATATCCTTGTTGAAGGAAATGTAAGGCATAAAATACATGAAGGTGGAGATGTACATTCAATTAATTTTATTAAAACCTTTTCACGAAAGAGTAAAATCTCGGTCCATGTCTAATGATCCAATGTTTTTTCAGTTTCACAGAAAGTCTTCAGTTAATTCTAATGAGTAATTAAGTCTTCAAGGTTTGTAGAAAAATTATTTCCTACATAGAACTGCATATTTTAATGTGTTTAAACCTGTAGTCAATGCTGCTGGTGTTTAGTGGATCTTTTATCTTAAATAATTTTTAAATTTATCATTATTAAATATGTGCAGCTGAGATCAGTTTGTGAAGACATACCATGTGAACCTGAATAACATTTCTGTCACCTACATACGGACAGGCAAGTACTGCACATTACTAGATAACCATAAAGACAGTTCAATATCCCTGTTCTTTCTTTGCTTGTTTTGATTTGAAATATATGCAATAACCCTAGTGTAGCAACTGATACTTTAGAGACTATTTATCTACTAGCAGCAAAACTGTAAACCTGTCAGTGTAATAATTCATTATGTTGCTTCCAACCTACCTAAATTTGGCATTTTTTGTAATCAAACTTCATGAGCTGCTAACCTATTAAACAGGTTAATCCTGACCCGAAGAGCTACTATAAATAACACAGTAAAGAATCAACTGACAATAAAAATTAATCTGCACAGTATTTCAGAACCAACTGAATACTATGCCTGAAAGACCACTGCTGCTCTTTAGTTTAACATGAGATTAAAAGCAGATGGATAATATGAATGTCCATATGTCTTAACATCCTGTGGGCTCACCATCCTGTGACTCTTTTTTGACTTTGACCACATCTATAACTTCTTGAGACTTTGGAGAATTAAGGCAAGCTTCCGTCACTGTACTGGTTTAGCTCGGCCTGGTTTTTGGTAGCGGGGGGGGCCACAGAGGTGGCTCCCGTCAGAACCTCCTGGAAGTTTCCACCGTGTCCGGCAGAGCCAATGGCTGATGGCTCTGAAAGATGGACGTGCTGCTGGCCAAAACTGGGCCGTGAGAGAGGCTGGTTAACGCCTCCGAGATGACATATTTAATAAGGAAATCAAAACAAAGTCACAAGATTTTGGATTCCAAAGAAGCAGCNTTAACTATAAGTTAAGCCCGTTTTGGCCTTGAAGTGTTTTCTCCCGGTCCTTATCTGAACTAAGGAAGCCTTCGTTATTTTTTTCCCCCCCTCTCCTCTGCCCGGCTGGGGCAGGGGAGGGTGAGCGAGCCACTCTGGTGGATGCCTGGCTCTGGGCCAGGGTCAAATCATGACATTCACCAAAAAGTATCTAAAGTCCATGCTGTTGTCTGTTAGAAATCATGACTAATGAATGACAGTTTAGAAAATACAGTCCTCTATTGCTTATGACCAAACTTCTGCAGGCAAAATAAAATGATAATGTGTCATCCAAAGGTGGGAACAATTGCCCAGATCATTAGCAATGAGAATAATGAAAATTTGTC
The DNA here is from genome assembly GCA_013400655.1 of Mystacornis crossleyi. NCBI lineage: Eukaryota > Metazoa > Chordata > Aves > Passeriformes > Timaliidae > Mystacornis > Mystacornis crossleyi. The sequence continues at coordinate 26,550 of VYZQ01017028.1, forward strand.
TTTAAGAATTACATTACATTAGTGGATAAAACAGAAAACATTCTTTTGTTGTAAAATTTGCCATCTAGATGCCATTCCCTGTGTTGTCTTAAAACTCTTCCTGAAAAAAATCAGTTCAAATGAACAGATGGTGAAAACACATAAAATAAAGAATTGTACAGTGCTGTGTACATTGTCTATGGTCTAATATGAATGAAGAACAAATTCATAGAACAAATTCATATATTCTCTTGCAAAACTCTCAAATCCCATGTGAATTATGAAACTAGAAAATTTCTACTGAAAAATGGTAGACATGTGAAAACCGAAGTTCAAAAGAATGGAATGAATATCAAATGGCAACAAAAATATTTTAAAGTAAATTATTTAATTAAATTATTATTGTTATAAATTTAGCTTAGAGAAAAGATGTATACAATTTGCATCAAAGAAGCCCTATTCAAAGAATACAAGAAGCTCCTGATTGACTGAATTGAACTCTTGTATAATTGGCAACAAAGAAAAAAAATGCTCAGTCTATACCCTCCTCTGTAATGCTGTGTTGTCAGAAAAGACATTTTATCTGTGCTCTCCCCATTCTCTAAATGGAGGATCATGTTCCAGCTTAGCATAAAGACGGATGCAGTAACACATCATGCCCAAAGTAATATGCCACTTACACAGCAGATGGAGCCCAGTAACTCAGACTGGTTTGGGAAAATGACCACAAAAGAAGTATTTTAGCATGAAAAATCAACACAGCACTACAGCAGGAATTTTTATTCTTCCCAGTATATTATTAGCAAGCTTGCCTTCTTGTTGAAGAAAGTAAGCCCATTGCAATAATTATTTCTCACTGCTCCACTGCAGTAGAGCAGATACACTTCTTGAAAGTGTTCAGTTATATCACCCCAACAACCCTTAGAAAGGGAACACTGGTGATTAATGTTTTAGGAATAGCTTTTTCCATTTTAAGGCAAATAATTCATCTGCTCATTCACCTGCAGAGTGCTGTTGTTTTTGCCTTCCTTGTAGGTTCCCTGATAACTGTGATAGAGATTTTAAAAAGCATTTTGTTGGAGGCCTGCCTTCCTGTCTGCTGAAGTCAAGGGTAAAAGTCCTCTTGATTTTCACTAGGAGCAAATAACTGTAAATTCTAGTTACACTTTCTTCTTGCCATAGGCTTCTGATTTCTGACATCTTCATAGATTTTTTTAAAGGTTTCTAAAAGAGCTACTCTTCTAATAGTAATTCCAAAATATTTTTTTAAAAAAAGGCTGCATACCTGTTTTATTGCTATTTCCAAGTACAGAGGATATAAACTCAAACATAACAGAAAAAAATATTAATTTTAATGAGTTTTGAAATATCAGCAGCATTAACTAGGCTAAGCCCTTCTTTCTGAGTTTCCATGAAGCTGTATTTGTAGGACTGTTAGAATGAACAGAGGAAATGTCTATGCCATTTTGTAGGACGCTTCAGAATGGCAACAACCAGGCTTCACAGAAAATGGCTGATTTCTACTATAAACAAAAAAGGCATTAGCATTGCATAATAGCTCCAGGGCTGGTTTCAGCTGCATTATGTCACATAAGGATGAATGTGAGAATTGCAAGGTGATCTGGGGTGAAAAGCACAGTATGTTTCCTAAACTAGAAACAGTCAAAACCTACTGATGCATCCTGATAATACATACTTTCAAAACCATTCAGAAAATCAACATATATCCTTAAAAGCCTTCATAAATGTTTAACACCTTGGCACAAGAATACCTGCCCTTAGTACAAAAGATTTTGACTGGATTACAGATTACTACTGATGTAGGTTTTTCCGTCTAAATGTGTGGCACCCCTGGTGCTCGCCCTTGTGTGCAGATGAAAAGCATCCTTTGACACTCTGTGCTGGCAATATTTGTCAGTTCCGTGGGTCTGGCTTCAGGCTCTCAGATCGTCATGAGACAATCTGAGGGAGTAGCCAGAGGTTTGAAGTTAACAAAAAGTGACTGAGTTTATATCGAGGACTATGTTAAATAAGGTTAGGTCATCTGGTTTAAGCAAGCACACTATTTATGAAGAATGTTGTTTTTAAGGTAAGCATTTTTCATCAAAATTCTTAGGTTAATGCCTCGTTGTGTCACTCACTTTGTTCCTTAAGTCAAAAAGAAGTGTTTGTGAGAGGTAAGTCAGAGTTATCATTTGGCATCTTTTTTTTTACTTATTTTTCTTGTCTTAGAAGAGTTCTTTTGTAGCTACAGGAGGAAACCAAATATGTACACTGACACTGAAAGCTATAGAATGTTTTTAAATACCAAGAGAACATACAGAAACAAAAAATATTTGGCAAATTATTTGAGCAATCACTTTTGCGGAACCATAGTCTGTGTACCGAGGCTTACAGACAGAGAGCTAAAATTTGTTGAATAATTTTTTTCCCAAATTTTACTAGTAAATATTTGATTGGGAAAAAGGCAGGCCTACACTGCAACAATATTATATTGCTTCTAAGTGGCCTAGAAGAAGAGTTTGCAAGAAAAATGTCATATTATTTTATTGTCAAGCTACTAGCAAAGATCTGTCTTTTTAGAGGCAGAGAGTATCAACTGTGTGACAGACTGGGAGATTGTCTCAGAAAGAGAGCTTTGAATGATAGCTGCTCAGTACTGAGTGGAAGGCTGGAAAAAGGAAGAACAAGGGCTCTTGTCTCAAGATCTGTGTAGCTCGGTTCCAGGTACAAATACCAAAGCACCAGTTTTGTGTGGTTTATGCTTGGATTTCTTTTGATTACTCTCTAAAAAGTATTTAGTGTGATTTTTTTTAATGTATACTGTCAACGTTTTATGTGCAGCATCACATACCATTCTCCTCCTCTATAATTATCAGCTGTAAAGAAACATTTCAGGAGCAGCTATTTCTGACAAAAATCTCCAGATCTTCATGTTCCTGCAACAAAGACAATCACACAGGCAGGAGAAAGCCCAGATACAAATTCTCAGACAAGTGTAATAGACTGCTATACCATGTGGTCAGCCATGCAGTGAATGAGAGACTCAAGAACAGCCCTTTTCACTGTACCATTTAAAGTTTTATGAATGCATAGGATGCAAGTTCATCTTGTGATCGGTTACCTGTGGGACCTCTTAGTTTTACCACACATTTAATATAGCAAATGTGTCTGTGTAGGATCCTTTTAATATTTTTTATTTAATCCCTCTTTTCTTTTCTTTTTCTTTATGCTTGACATCTCCTCTACCTTGGTGATTTGCAAAGTCATTTGCAAAGTCATAAGTAGGAAATAGGAATTGCCATATTTTGTCTAAATTGTTCTTAAAATAATCTATTTTTAACTTTTCTCTACTGAAATGTTTCTATGACTTTTCTGCACTATGGTATATTCCAGCACTTAAAGTTTCCTCTACGTTATTTTCATCTACTTCTTTTTTTCCCCCCAAATACTGCACTGTAAACCATATATAGATAATTTCTGATTTAATCAGAATTCAAAGTGGATACTGCCTACTTAACATTTTGCTAGGACACAATAGATGAGTAAATATGTTACTGTCTGATACAAAAAATCATGATCTACTAGTAGGTTTAAGTTAATGGGAAGAAAAAAAATAAGAGGAGAAAAAAATTGAGCCTTCCAGTTTAATGCAAAAAATTTTTCTTGATTCTTTGGGTCGTCTGGTGTAAGATGTGTAATTCATTATGAGACATTACTGACCTCAGAGAATGTTTAATGCTAAAGTATTAGAGAAATGAAACTGTCATTGGATTAAAGCGTCTTTGAGATGACTTTCCACAAACTTCCCACTGAAGTGCTAAACATTATTTGCTGCAATTTATTCTCTTGTGTATGACTGCACTTTTTTAATTGTGTAGGTTAACTTACATTCACCTCCCAGTTCCCTGTAGTGGCACTGGGAAATAATTTTTTTCACAGCATGACACCACTTCTTGCCAGCTCCCTGATGTCCAACACAGGAGGCAGGGAACCAGATACACGGTCCAAGAGGAGCTGTGTTTAACCAAGTTAAGCCTGTCTTGTCTCAGTGTTTTCTTCTAACACAAGGACTGCAGGTACCCTTGTTGAAATATGTGTAAAGAAAGGTAAAGTATTGAATTAACTGTGAAATTTGACATATTTTAGACTAGAGATCAGGAATGAATGAAATACGGTAGATTCTAAGTGTATCTTAGATGCAGTATTTAGAAGCATATCTTGAGAGGAAGAATTTAGTGCTAGTATGTGTAGCTAAAATTTTTTTGTTCCTGAATATTCTGAGTTTGTTCTTCCATTTTCAGTAGTCTGATGAATGCTATGTGTGAATATATTACTACTTATGGACTCCTTATGAACTACCACTTTGAATGGAGGCTATTCATAACTTTATGCCACCTACTTCTTACCTGTCTCACCCCCAGATGGGTCCCCAAATTCATCAGTTTCACAGCACATTTGTGTTAAGACTTAAAATGAAGATATTTTCAGAGAAGCATGTTTGTGTAAGCATATGCAAGGCTCTCTAATTCTGCCAGCACTCTTGTGACCAGAAATACATTTTGTAAATTTACTCAGCATGGATACGACTGTTTAAAAATGCTTGCCATGCCTTGGATGTGGTACATATGATTCACTAATCTTATATCTTATTTTTATGCATTAGTTATTTAACAGTAGCATTTGTGGCACTTAAAGGAATCAACATTCCATGATACTAGGTACTGTGATTTTTAGCAGCTGTCCAAATATCTTATCTTCAAAATAGGTGATGGATTAGTGCAACACATTTAACACAAGCTATATTCAGAACAATACTCTGAAAAAGTATGTACATGGACAATTTCTAGGACAAAATGAGATAGGCATGAATGAAAATCCATGTGGAAATCCCACCTCTGTTGGAAAAAAGTCTATTCACCGACAAGTGAAGTAGCATACAGGTCTTCAAGCAGATGCTATTTTACCTACCATTCTTTTCAAATGAGCTGTAACTGATGGTAAAATTTGGTGACATAACTGGTAAAGTAAAATGGGTGGGAAATGCTGAGAAACACAGCATCTCATTAATGATGTAGGAACATGAACAAGGAGTAGTAGTCTAATACATAGACTTGTTTATTAATTTTAAAAACTTTTTCAATTTTTTTTCTAGTCTTTTATTTTGTGTGGGTCTAAACTTTTCAGAAGGGTTAGGCAAGGAATGAGAGGATTCTGTGATTACAGTATAAAGAACAACCCCAACAACATCCATAAACTCAGTCATAATGAAAATAAATAATTTTATGGTAATCAATTTTCAATTAAATATTCTGGATTGAGCCTGCTACAAGAGATATCAAATGTCATTTGTAATGAGAAATCAGTATTTGATCAAAAATTTCTAGACAATGTTATGCAAAATGCCACTATAAAATGCTATAAAATTCATAATACTGCAACCAGACTGTGGACCATGTTACATGGAATTCAAATGATCAAACAGAACAAAAAAATAAACTGACAGAGATTGTCAAAATAAAAATAAATTAAAACCAAAATTTCCCACAACTTTCCTAAAGAAATAGAATGAGTGTATGGTATTTAAACCATGCAGTTATGAGCAGTTAAGCATTTGACACTTTGGAGCCCTGTATAAGATCTGTATAGTATCTCAGAAACTGTATAGTACAGTTACCTGAGAGGAAGGGTTCAGAAGAAGGACTAAATATCAGCTAGAACCATGAATTGGTGAAGCATCACCTGTTTCAATGGTGGTCACGCTATCAGAAAACAAGACTAGAAGGATTTTTTCAGAACAGCTGATATCCAGATTACACTGGCAGAATAGGAATGAAACACACCAGATATTCAGCAGTAATATTCCTCTCTATGGACCTATTTCTGTATCATCTGGAAAATTGTTACCAGATACCTTATGGCAACAAGGACCTGAGTGTAGTAATGCACAAATAGTGAGTTTTGCATGGCACTGAATGGT
>VYZQ01017033.1:0-33282 GCA_013400655.1 Mystacornis crossleyi
AAAACACCCCAAAACAAAAACAACCCACCCGCGATTCTAATTTTAAGGCAGGGGAACGGTTTGGTTCCTTCGCTTTCCCCCAGCAGTGCCGTGTTCTTCCATCGAGTTTAGCTCCCGTTCCTCTAACCTGTAGAGTGACCCGTGGGGGCTGTCACCAAGGACAAAGGGCTTTCTGGTCGCTTGGGCTCCCGGAGATTCCCCCAACCCCAGGTGTCCGGCGGGACAGCAGCGCCGGGCCCCGACGGCCCGGCCTGGGGGCAGCGCGGCGGCGCTTGGCCGGGAGCTGCCCTCGGGCTTCTCTCGCTGCCCTCGGGGCGCTCCCGCGGCCGCGGAGTGGGACACCCACACAGGAGAGCCACACGCCCTTCTCGCTGGGTTTGCCGTACATTTCATCGCATCGTTTTGCCGCCGCCTTTAAACCCGTCAGGCGCCCGCCTGCCCGCCCCCGGGGGTAGTTTCTCGAGCTCGTAACTCGCCCGAGCCGGGCCGGGAGCCGTCGAGAGGCCGGGAAAAGTGTGCAGCCTCCGCCGGGCTCCCCCGCCCCTTCGCCGTGGGGCACTAAAGGGTCATCCCGGGGGACAGTATCTCGCTTTTGGGGCTTGCGGGAGCGCGGCCGCGCCGCCTGCCTTCCCTCGGCCCTGCCCTCGCCCCGCAGCCCCGCCGGCACCCGACAGCTCCGTGCCCGCAAGCTGCCGGAGGACCTGGGACAGCGGCACCGCCACCCCATCTCACCCCGGAGCAGTCGGGGCTGGCAAGAGGGCGGTGGCGGGCTGGGTGCTCGGGGCCTGGGCCGACGCCCGGGGCGCCCCAAGGGGCGGCTGGGGCGGGCGGGGGAAGCTTTGCGGGCGACCCCGAGCGCTAATAGCGGCTTTCGTCAGCCGCAGCCCCCCCTAGTGACATCGGCACGGTGAGTGCGGGGCGCTGCCGCGGGACACAGCCCTCGCCCCGCTGCCTTGCCCCCGCGCCGCCCCGCAGGAGCTGTCCCACGCGGGAGGATGCCGCCCGCTCGGGAGCGGCGTGTGGGCACGCGGGGCTGCCTGGATTTCCCGGGGGGCTGCCAACCCTCCTGCCCCGCGGCACCCCCGGGGGAAGCCCCCGCCGCGCCGCTCAGGGAGCAGGAGCCCAAGGAAACAGGCGCGTTCTTGGAGCGCAACTTTCCTGCACAACTCCGTAAATATCACTCGTTATTTCAGTGTTGGAACCAGGCAAAACCTACGCTGGTTTTCAGGCGCTAGATGGATGAGATCCTTGGGACTTGAAGCTGAGATTTAGGACCTGATCCAAAGCCTGTTAAAATGAGCAGAAAGCCTTTCAGTGCTGTCAAGGACGTTGGGATTAGGCCCTTAAAGCAGTTTATTTAAACCACGAAAAGCTTCCACTGCCTGGGTTGAAAACTTTGTGGCAGTGGCCAGATTTCAGTCTACCGTCTTATCAACATAGACAGGTGTTGCGGCAATGGTGGGTGACCTTTGCTACGAGCTTGCCATTTTGAAAGGATCTAGCATATTAAGCACTGATTGAAGAGAATTAATTACTTTCATATCCTGGTTCAATTAATGAAATTGCCAGTATTGATAACAAAAACTTGAATGCTACTTGGGAATGGAGCTGTGACATTTCAGAACATATGTATGATGCTAAAGTGTGTGATCCTAGGTCCTGATTTGTTTCTTCCAAACGAATTGTCGATTTTGCTTCTGAAAACTGTTTGCTCTGCTTTTGCAACACAGTGAAGAGGAAATTTGCTACTGGCTTTTTCCCCCTTACTTTCCTGGACTACTTTTCATACTTTTTATTCCAATAAGGAAAAAAAATGTTCTTTATTGTTTTAGAATTTGTATTTATAAAGGCTCTAACCTGCTGACCAGTTAAGATGATCCAGTGATTCTTTTGAATCCTAAATTTGATACGATATGGAGATGCAGAAGAAATACCACTGGTCCTTTATATAGTTGAACCTGAGTATTTGTCCTGTGTCATTTTGTATCTTATAAAATTTCACAAATCAAAGAAATGGAAATAAATAAAAAACAATTAAAAATATTTTCTTCCCTGTGAGCTGCAGAGTTTGTGCGGGCAATGTTTGCACGGCAGGGCCCGATCCCTGGCAGCTCCTTCTGTCTTCAGCAGCAGCAGAACAGGGATCTAAACCCAAGTCCCGTCACTGGATCAGGTCTTCATTCCTGAGGGGTTTTAATAACTTCGTGAAATCTGTAGGGTTTTTTAAGAGGCTTGAAATGTGGTCAAAATTGCCTTGACCTAAGTTCATCTTCGAAGTCTGACTCAGAAAAAAAGAATGATTTTATGATTTATTTGTCTGCCAATGAATTAATTCTAAAATTCTTAGGGAGGGGCAATTGTGATATTTTTCACTGCTCTGCAATATTTACCTGCAGTAAAGATCTTTAAAAGGATGAAGAGAAAAAAAAAACTAAAACAAGGTTTTGCATAAGAATACCCATAGAACTGTAGGAAACTGTTTCATTTATTTAAGTTGCAGTTTACGGTTTACAGTCCTCAAGATTTTATTTGAGTGTAACCCTCATTACAAAAGGGACTCTGGATTCTCACAGATAAAACTTTTGGGTGTGGACTGTAATGAAACCTGTAGCCTCAAGTGGTCTTTTCAGGTGCACCTTTACCATGGTAAACATATATTGAGCAAAAGATCTTCTCAAAATTAGAAGGGACCATTCTGTGCTAAGATACTTGTGATGCTGCTACAGCTGTTCCACAGAAAGTCATTGGAAGAGTATCCTGCTTCCATCAGGGTTGTTGGCTTGCTTGCCTTTAGAAAATCAGGCTGGTTTTCAGCCGGCCATGCAGTGAGTGTGCAGGCAAGGAAGAAGGTTAGCGTAGCTGTAAAATCTGCAGTGTCTCCGAATGCAAACACCTTTGCATTTCGCTAGCTTAATTTGCAGCTGGTTTTCAAGTTAGGACAGTCATAAAGAGGTGCATCCTCTGGAATACTGTTTCCATACATGGGATTTCAGTAAACTGAAGATCAAACCGTGGGATCACTGAAATCTGCACGGTGATGAAATGTTAGTACCTCTTCAGATCAAGACTTTTGAAGAGGTGGCCTTAAGTACAGCTGGGACTTGATGGTTCATAACAATGCCTTAAGAGCAGTGGTGGGCTATCATGTAACTAATACAAATATAAGGTCAGTGCTTTGGTGGATTCTTGATATGACATTGGAGTCCAAATAATTAGCTCACAATTCTGTGAGCACTGAGGTTTGTGAATTTCCTGATTTCGCCCATTTATGTGTTTCCCTGCATCTGTGCTGGATTTTCTATTTGTTTCATTGTGTGTGAAAATGAATACCCGGTACGATCCGACCCCGCTGGAGCCCAGCATCCCGGCAGCCAAGGGGATTTGACTGCTGACATACTGGTTAGAAAGATGGATAGCATAAAGGGTATTTGATGGCTGAGTGATCCTATAGATAACAAGTGTAGGAAGGGTGTGTGGTGATGATTAAGCCAGTGGAGGCCTGCGTGGGTTTTTAAGATGTCTGTACCGCTGGCATGTTTACACACATCTTTTAGATCCTGTAGGATTGTATATATGTGCCAGGGAGTTTCTGTGAACTTTGAAAACTAACACGATTTGCTGTTAGAGACAGGTACTGATCCTGCAGTGGCTCCACAATGGAAACACCTGTTGAAGTCCATGTGTGTGCCTGAGAGAGGGCAGATGCACAGGGTTAGCATGTAATGATCCCTCCACAGAGTTGGGAAGGTGTAATAACTTAATTGCAGCTATTTTATGTGCATAACTAGCAGTACTGGCCTGTCTTCATTTACATTTATTTTCTCTCGGGAGATTTGCAGCAAGAGTAGTTTATTGGCTATAAAATACTAGCCAGTTTTAGAAATGGCGCGTAAAGTCGGCGTCAGAGTCTTTCCTGCTTGCTGCACGAGTTGTGGTTTCATTCCCTGCATGTAAACACATGTTGGATTAAATGCTTTTGACCATTCTTCCCTTTGTGATAAATTCAAAATCAGGAAAAAGTGGAGAGGGTTAAATAGAGCCTTGGCTCTCACTGCACCCAGTAAGAGAAAGCTCACTTGCAGCTTAATTTGCCTCAAGACTGAAATGTGAAATGTGGGGCTCAGTGCTGTCCTGTTTCCTTCACTTCAGCTACAGTTAAGCACTTTATTTTCTTTTATTGGTAATTGAATTTAATTTCTCTGAGATGGAAGTTATTACAGGAACCAAGGAGTTGATTTGCAGCTATGAACGATGTGTTCACAATTAATTAGCAGCTTATGCTGAGAATTTTTGTGCAGAATACCAAATATTATCATAATAGCAAACAATATACTTCAGATAGCTGGCACATTCTCTGAATGAGTGATTCCCTGAAACTTACAGCCCTGGGAATTAGAGGCATTCATTTCAGAGTTGTAGGCTGGGGACATATGCTGGGATTTCATCTGTTTTCTAGGCTGGCTGTAGTCACAGTCTGATGCTGTGATCATCACTCTGACAGACTTCACACTGGAGCTTTGGGCACTCATGAACCCCATCGCAAGGTCTCAAGCACTTAAAAACACAAAATCCTCTTCTCTAGGAGCTTTGATTTCCTTGCTGAGCTAATATCTAGAAAAAAAATGGTATTTGCCTGGAAGAAAGGACTACAAGTTTCAAGTGCTAGAAACACTGCCTTTTTTTTTTTAAGAGTACTGTTGCTAGAAGTAGAAATACTTGTTGTCATTCACCTTCTCTTTCCTCTCATTTCAAACTTCCACTTCTTAGAATTATACTATCAGACTCTCCTTCAACTGGTTTGGCTACTTGGGGCAAGACTTACAGATGCTTATATTAAGTCAGGTAAAATTCGTTATATGAAAAATGTCGTATACACAAATTAAAGTTTGCAAACGAGATCTACAGGTCGACAAAAAAAAAAAAAAAAAGACGTGAGTTTTCTGTTCCTGTATAGATCTGTATGTTCAGATCTAGCTTGTGCTATACTTGTAAAGCCATAAAATACCAGAAATGCAGTGACAAGGGAAATTTAAAAGAAGTGAAAAAGCGAAAAGTAAAGTTACTACTAAATGCAGTGTTAGAAGGATTAACATAGTTTTTTCCCCCCTCCCTTCTAGAACCCCTTTAATTGCTAAACTATTTCAGAAGTGTTTAAACTACCTCAGCTGCAGCTGAGGAAGGGAAATATGGAGGGAGAGCCCAATTCGTTAGTGGCGTCTCATGAGTGGTCACCCACTGCTGGGTGGAGTCACCTGTGTTGCAGAGCCGGCTCCCCCATGGTGACAGCAATGCACACCTGATTCAAAAAACCCCACAGAACATCCATTTTACAACTAAGGACACTTTCCACCACTTTCCACCTTGTCATAGGGTGACAAGGGTGCAGTCTGTTGCAAAAGACCAAAAGCTGTGTCAGAGGACCAGTAGGAAAGGCTGTATGTTTTCCTAATATTCTAGGATCTTGCTGAAACAGACCATTTGTTGATTAAAATTCATGGATGGTTGTATGAAGTAGACAAAACCCTATCCTTCGAAGGGGAAAAAAAGTCCTCAGCAACCTGACTTGTGTGGTTCCCACCCTCATCTGACATTCAGTTTAACCATAAGCATGTGGCAGGATGTTCTAATTAAGCAAATGAGTACTTAATGCCGTTAGCTTCTAGGTACTTTACTCCTGGGTGTTGCTGTCTCTGATGCTTAGAGGAAAGTAAACTCCTTCCGGCTCCTTTACTCCTTAAAAGACTTAAGCAACATGGGGAAACAAGAATTCCTGGCTGGTCCTTAAGGTGACAGTGGCCTGATAGACGCTGTAAAAAAAATATGGTGCAAGGCAATGTGACAGTGGAGTCCTGGTCCCTGAGGGGCTCTGCATCAAGGCACAGCAGTTCTGTGATTAGAGATACCTCTTCCTGCAGTGGGTGTTCCTGGGTGCACGGGCTCGTGTGGTGGTGGAGGGACTCGCCCACCCCTCAGCACAGCCCTTCAGCTCCAGGTCTCTGTCTGTCAGACCAGGCTAAGCAGCAGGACAGAGATGTGCTGGCTAACAAGCTTGGCACCCCAGGGATAGCAGGAAAGGAGCCGTGCCCAGTGCTGTGTGTGAGACAGAGGTCTCACTGGGGACAGACGAGGTGCAAGAGCCAGACCAGGAATTCTCAGCATGATGGGTCTGAAATGTGCGCTTTGTGTAAGTAAAAAGGTTGCTTCTTTTGGGCCTCTTAGGGTTAAGGGCAGAATGAACTATGTTTTAGTTATCAATGAAAATTTGACCTTATGAGAGGCAGAGTGCAAGTGACACATTTGCTAAATGGTGTGTTGTGTTTGCACACCAGCCTCTGTCCCAGCTTGGCCTCCTGGGTGCTCACTGTGTGACCCCAAAATGTCTTAACTCTGGAGGTCTCTTCACCACTCCCTAAGTCCATGGCAGAACAAGAGAGCTGCCAGGTGAGATCTACTCTGTGCCTTGTGTAGGCTGAAAGCAGGGACTGTTCCCAGCAGGGTGCTCTGCTCCTCTGTGAACTGTGGCTGTGCTTCCTTTTTCCCAAGCAGTGGCAGTAACACATCCCACTGTTTGGACTGCCTGGTTGTCACAGGTTTTCCAGACTTGGAACTCACATTCCTATCCTAAATGTAGAGTCACGGGGACAATACTGGTGGAGGGGCCCCTCTAATGCAAACATTTTTTTTAAATGAGTTGTGGTAGGGGCAGCAAATGGCCTCCATTGTAACAAGGTGGGGAGAAGTGGGGAGAATTGCATTTACAGAGCAGTTTAATCACATGGATGGAGCAGCGTGTTCACCTCTCCTCCTTGCTGGGTCATTTCCACTTTGAGCTCTGCAAACAGACCGTCTATTGAGCAGTTAGTATTCAGTGCTGAATATTCAATACTAGACTCTTGTTTTGGTGAGTCTTGGGCAAAAAAAGAAGGAGGAAAGAAGACTTCTCTTTTTTCTCATGTTCCCTCCCTGGGTTTGCTTTGCATATTGTTCAGAGGAGACTGGAGTCTTCTCAGAAGAGCCAGGCTCCTAGTTTTAAAAGCACTGGTCTACTTTCATAGTACTTTGTAAAGGAAGGGAAGACACAGTTTGGAAGGGACTAAATTCATACAAGGTTTGCAAATCTGTAAGTCTAGGCACATCAGGACTTAGCAAAGACTTTTTGTCAACCATATTTAGAATGTCAAGCTAATAGCATGAAATGCTAGATCTGTATACACAGATTAGTTCTGAGGGATATCAATCTTTGTGGGGGGATGGTATGATGATTTATTAATGTCCTCTCTGCTAGTTTTTTGCTGGGCAGATATTTTCTGTGTTCATTCTGAGAGCTGAGAGAAACAGCGTTCATTTGTTTCTGCCTGGTGTGCCATATTCGGTTGTGAATGATGTGATGGCTGCATCCTTTGACGGTAGTGAACAACAGCTAGATTTGGAGTAGATATCCATAAAGGGAGGAAAAGGGGCCACCATGTGAGGAAATGCAGTACCTGGTTCACACTCTTTTTTAGTGAAGTGATTGTCTCTTTCCTACTGCTGCAATTATGTCCTAACACCTGAGTCACATATTCTTTGCACATGTGTGTCTGTCTTCTCATGTTCTTTCAGTCTGCTCGACTGGATGCTGTTTCTAATGAGAAATATTTACTGTAGCCTCATTCTTTTAGGAGCCGACCTCTTTACTCCTGGTTAAAAAAAAATAAAAAGCCTCTATAGTTACTTTCTTTTCTCCTATCCTTTATTTCTGACCATGCCCTTTTCTTTCTCATTCATTCTTTTGTTTCCTTTCCCTTTCTTTCTCACCTCCTTTCCAAAAACCAGCCTTGTCCCTCCTCTCTCTCCGCCCTGAGCCCCACAACCAGTGTTTTGTGTATCCCCCACCCATATCTCACATCTTTTCATTTTGTCATCTTTGTGGGCCTGTCTTACTGATGTACTACCATCTCTGTGCCAAATTGGCCTGTCTGCTGGATTCAACAGCTCCTGAGGCAGAGGGAGGCATTTCATGGGTACTTGATGCAAATTCTGTTTCTTGAGCCACAGCTCTCCTGCTCAGCCAAAAGATTCCAGCCCTGTGCAATGGTGAAGCAGAGCTGAATTAAGGATTTGAAGACTCCATGTCTTCTCATGCACACTGGTGAGCTGAGGGACCATGGCAGCAGCTGAGAATGTTTAACCCAGAAGCTAGTGAGCAGAGACTGCTGAAGGCTGTAAGAGATGGGAGAGGTACCGAGAATTTAAGGCCCCATGAGCTCACATCTGTGTCTCACATTAGTTCTATATCATAAGAAGTTAATGGGATTTGAGGAAAGAAGGGCATCAATAGATTCTGAGCTTTATTCTGGGAAAGAATAAGTCTGGCAATGATCAAGAGGCATGTTTGCATTTCCTTGGAAGGAAACATTGCAGCTAAATTGGAGACGATAGCCTTTGCACTGCTTCATGCAGCAGACCCTGAAGGACTGAGGAGCCGTAACACATCCCGTTGTTGGAAGCATGAGGGCACAGTTCACTGCGTGCAGGGTTGGTGCTTGGAAGGCACATGGAGTGTGTGATGATCTTACTGACAAAAAGATCGGCTGCATGTTGCACAGCCATGTAAGTTAAAGTTCAGCCCTGGGAGAGCTGAATTGGTCGGATACTGGTGTCACTAAGGGAATGTGAGGAAATGTCACTGCACCGAAATCGGACCGAGTGAGGTTTGCTTTGCCGCTAAATGAGGAATGGCCTCGATGAAGCAAAAACCAAGCGGCCATTTACTGGTCTGGTGAAACTTACTTTTCAAAATGAAACAATAGGTAACATCTCTGTGTGACTGGGAGAGGGAAAGGGCTACTCCTAATTAACATGCATATTGAGTTGGCAATGCAACAGCAGCATGTTATGTGATTCCAGAGAAGGGGACAGATAGGAGTTCACAAACGTTGTTTGGTCCAGAGTAGAGGCTGCCCTAAACACCAGAATCAATATGCAGAGGCTTCTGAAAGTGCTTTATCTACATTTGGGATGCACCTTCTTAACAAGGAATATTGTTGACAGAATGCTTAAATGAAAGCATCACATTCAGATGAATTTCTGCACAGAGTGTAGCAGAAGAAGAATAGAGCATCTCCTAAATTCCAGCTCTCCTGCCCAAGTATTCTGGAGGAGTTAAAAAATTATTAACTGTGGTGCTTTTTGTTATCAGTTTAAACATGGCTTGACAATTTTTAATATATTTTATCAAATAGTTCAGTAGAAAATCAATACTGGGAGTGAAGACCTGGCTAAACAAAAGAGCTCTCTCACACTCAAGAGAGTTATTCTTTGCATTCTTATGATATCGTGGTGAATCTTCACAATGCTTTACCAGAATCATGCGTCAAAGAAAAAGAACAAAAACATTCCTGCCAACATCTACGAAGCGCCATGGACCAATGTCCGTTAACCCTGAAATAGTTCCAATAGAATTGTATGCCAAGAAATGAGAACAAAACAAAAGACTGCAACAAGAGTGCCTGACGTTTTCCCCTGTTGGAAAAGAAATAAAAAGTTAGATTAGCAAACAAAACACTGAGGTATCTGACAGCTTGTCAGGGTAGCGGCTCTGCCATCTGCACCAAGGCCATGTGTCACTGTCGTCCCTGAGGAGCAGGTCTCTTGGAAGAACAGGAGATGGCTATGCAGGACCGAGGAGGACACTGGCATGATTTCCTGTGGAGCTTGAAGATGTTCCTGACAGCTCGCACGCACCGACTGAAGGGTTTGTGCCTTGCCAGCCGATGGCTCTGAATGAGGCAGCAAGGAGCAAAACCAGGCTCTGTATGGCAGGTCCTTCTCGATGGTTAGAGAGGAGCTGCTTTCTGAACTAGGAGTGTGTCTGTGTGCTGAAGCAGTCAAGGGAGCAGCAGCTGGACAGTGACCCTTGTATGGTCTCACAAACCTTTCATTTGACAGTGGAGATGAGGAATATTTTGATTACATCACCTATGAAAACCTAAACCTTAGAAAATTACCCTGTGATTGGCTGTCCCAAGTAGCTTGTTCTGCTTGATTTTAGTTGATTTTGGTAAATTTAATGTTCTCAGTGGGAGCCAGTGGCTGCCAAGCCATCATGTCACAGACACACAGTTGTTCATAACAATGTGCAGAGGCTAAGCAAGATCTGGTTTAGGTCTTGCTTTTGCAGTAGACTGAGGCTTTGTAGATAAAGTGATTTTTGTTTGCTTTCTTTCAAGTCACGTGGTTCTTCAAAAGCTTTAAATGTGCTGCTGTAACCAACCTGCACAGCACTCCAGCAGCGTTACACTTCTCAGGTGGCAGATGTGCCTGGAACCAGCAGTGCTGTGCTGCAAGGTGTGAGAGAGATACGGAACGTGAATCCTGCTTCCACTCAGACCAGATGTTGTATACAGAAGGTACTTGAATGGGTTTTTAGTAGTTTGAGCGTCAGACTTCAGGTTTATCTCCTAATCATTACTCCTGAGAGAAAGAGATCATCTCTTTTGTCTTTAAGGGACTGTTTTAAACTAGTGATTTGTTTTATAAGCTGATATGATCAGTTGCTCCAAGACATTGAAGTGTTACAAGATGTAGTCTTCACTTGTATTCATCAAAATATGAGAATTACTGGCTCATTTTTCCTTACTTTCATTCATACAGCATTTAGAAATTAGATTTGCAGCACTCTAAGGAATGGTCAAAGCAGACAGACTGCTCAGACATTATGAATTTAACAGCTGTAGAGATTAGAAGTTCTCTGTCCACAGCAGTGGTTCAATATGGAGAGCATGAACAGAGAGTTTTTGGGGTGCTGGCATGTGTCAGGCCATGTTCAGCAAGAACAGCTCTGCAGAGAAAAGCTCAATGGACCTTTCAAACCTTAGCACTTACTCTGAGACAGACAACAGAAGAAGCTGTCAGGGCAGTGATGGTTTCCTTAATAAAAAAAGATATAGAATATCATCCCATCAACTCTCCAGTTGGTACCATGGGCTATCAAAATGGAAATGGGAGGTTCCATGACCTTCATCAGCCCCTTGAGCTTTTGAGTTACTGCTTTTACCTGCTAAATCTGCTATTTGCAACCACTTTCTCTTGGCCTAACAGATCACCTGAGCAGCTAGACAGTGTTGCTGGCCAGCTTGGTACTGAGACACTTGGCAAAGAGATGCTGCAGGAAGAGATGAGGAACTCTTTCCTCTGAGAACAACGAACAAATAACTCAGAGGGGTGCTAAGACTCTGTATGCATGAGAGGAGTTCCTCTTCTGTCACAGGAACTGTAAAATTAAGTCTGTCATCACTGTTAAATATTCATTTTTCCAGCAGGACCTCTTACAAATCCACTAAAATTTGGTAGTCCCTTTATATTTGCATTATCTACCTTTAGATACCTTGGCTCACAGTTACTTACAATTTTTTTTTAAATTTGCCTTGAGAAACTGGGGCAAAAAATTACAAGAGCAATCATGAATAAAGACAAGGAGCTGGATTGTTGCAGCAGTGCCATCCAAGTTAGTATGTAGCTCAGGCAGTGGTTTAGTTCCTAGCCAACCTTAAATTCTTATTCCAGTAATAACTCAATTTCAGTGACAAGCAAACTTATGTGGAAGAAGCGCTGGTCCGTGTGTAGCTCCCTAAGTCAATTGTCATGCTTGTTGGTGAGTTTAAAATTTGGAGTATGAGAGCCAATCTAGAGCTGAAGGCACGAGAGGGATTTTGATGCAATTACAATGGTTTTGGTGAAATAAATGATTGTGCAAATTTAGTCATTACCAAGGCCCTTGGCTATCTCTCTAGGACATGGGGATTCTCATTTCATACACTTTAAAAATACAGCAATTCCCAGTTATGCCAGTGATACGACCACATCCAGATGAGATGAATCAGAGGATATGGGATAAAGGTGGAAAACCAGTACTGTTTGTACCGCTGTAGGGAATGAGGTGAGCAAAATGCAGCGTGGATTAGGTGACCATAGAGCTTCACTCTGCCCATAAAACCTCTTAATCTCTCTTCAGGACACGCACACGTGCCCACAGGGCTGTAGCCAGCGGCTCTGGGTACAGCCCCCCAGAGCCTGTGGCCACAGTGGCTCACAAAGGCCAGAAGAGGCTGTGATTACAGGTGGGGCTGTTCCTGCAGTAACTCTTGACCCTCTGGCAGGACAGCAGGAGCAGAGGCCACCGTGGCTGTGATCAGACCCCTCTCGTTTTCTCTGCAGAGAGGAGCCCAAGTGGCTCTTGCCCATGTGGGAGTAATGAGTGCTTTGGGCTGCAAATACACTAAGCTAGTAACCATTACACGAACAAGAGGGAGTAATTATCGCATTAAATGTACTGGCAGTACACAGGCACCTCTGCTGTATCACCTCAGCTCAGGTTCTGTGGGGAGAAGCCATTTAAAAGTGTCTTGCAGGAGCAAGCCTTTCCGTCTGAAGGAGGTAACGTCAAAATAGTTTGTCAAAGATATATTTAAAGAACATGTGTGCTTCTCGTTTCTTAGAGTTCATGAAAGCTCCTGCCGCTGAGCAGCTCTCGTGTTTCTGTCTGGGGAGTCCCAGGTCTGCCTCCCCAGCTCAATCTTTGAAACACCATACAAATAAAAATACGTTGTTTGTTGAAAAGAAGTGCCTTGGTGGGGATAGGGTGAAGCTACACAGGCTTCTGCTCTGCCCACTTTTGAAAACAAGTTCAGTTGTTTTTCAACAAACTTCTGTTGTTAAAAGTGTGGTGGGCACAATGAATGGAAGTGAAACACTCTGGTGCTTGAGTCTCAGTGGATGTGTCAGTCTTAGAAAGATTGGGATGAAGAATAGAAGAGGCAAAATTGGGGCCAGATATAGTTCCATAGTTATTTTTAATTCATCTTTCAGAATTTAATTTGGAACAAATTTTTTTTTTGTTTGTTTTTTTTGTTTGTGTAACAGTAAGTTATTCTGTCAGAAAATTTACACTGGGAAAATTGTTGTAATTTGAATAATGATCTCCTTTCCCTCAAGTAGGAATCCACAGCAGATACAAGGTATTTGTATTTAGTGGTATGCAAAATTATATAACGAAAATTTTAACGCTGAGGAAAACAATTGTGTATTTCACTACAGTTCACTCTTGACCTGTGCAAAAGTAAATAGTTGCTATGATATTTAAAGAAGGATCTTCAAAATGCCATTAAAAACACTATTTTCTTTCTTTGCTAGTAACATTGTGATAGTTTCCATACAGTGTCACAGTTATGAGGATGTGGCTATATACATTTTACTACTAGATATTCCTAATCTATTTTTTTTTTGTTTTTCTCTAGTGCTGATCCTTGTTCAAACCACTGCCCCAGAACAACTGAGGGTACAGTATGCTGGGATTCCTTCTGGGAAGGACTCCTAGAGGGGGAGAGGAAATGCCTTAAGGCTTGATACATTAAAAACACAATGATGTATTAGACAGGATGTATTTTCTTTTGTGCTCACAAGCACTTCCCATTAGAAATTTGGGGTCTCTCATGCTGTATTAACGATTCATCATTGTTATCAGGTCTGATGTGCACCTCTGCTTAGTCACTGCCTGAACTCTCCATCATTCTGTGAGTTTTCCTGCTGTGAAATCCTGCCTGTGAGAACTTTGTAAGGTCCAAGTGCAATAATTAAGCTTTAATCACAAAAAACCTTCCATCCCACATGACTCAGTGCATGTTTAGAACAGTGGTGTAATGTAGTTGGTGCCAGCCTTGGGATGGAACCTCAGCCTGGAGACACCAGGGGTTCTCCATGGGCCTTTTCCTGCAGCTCTGCAGCCAGACTGCCTGGGACAGGCACATCCACGTGTCATGAGGACAAGAGCATTCCACATGTAGAGGGCTCTACCCAGTGGGTTCCTTAGGCTGGAACAAGATCTAATGTTATTAACTCTGAAAGAGCTTCTAAAAGTCAACCCTAATTTTGACTTTTGATTTTGTTCGCTCTGTCTCTTTCTTCCTTTGTTTTGTTTTGGGCAGGTGTTATCGTGTCTGGGATCTGCAGGCTGCTGATGGGAATATTTAAAATTTTAGCAAAACTGTAGTTATATTTTCTTTTAATACCTGAAGACACTGTTATTAATATTGGGAGTTTGAAGCCTTGAAAAATGTTTTTCTTTATACAAACAGTAAAAAACAGCTACTTAGTAAATGAAGTTATATATTAGAATATTCATTTATTTATACTTGCAGAATTAGGTTTATGAGATAATATAACCTTTAAATAGTTAGTTGGTTTGTCACATTTTGTCATCTGCCAAATAATTTGGCAAATTTGCCATAAACTCCCTGGCATTTTTGCTCAAAAGAGTTAGTTTTCTTCATTCTTTGCTGCCAGACAGGTCATGTATCTTTTCAGGCCTGAAGAATTTCTATCAGCTATTTAAATGCAAGGCCACAAAGAGAAAGCCAGACTCAGGCTGCAGCAGGCTGAACCGGGGTGATTCAGGACCAAAGGAGCTGCAGCACATAATTAAACAGTAACTGCACCCTGCTCCAGACTTTATATGTGGCAGTGTAAACCGGCTGCATTTCCCGTCAGAAAGGGGAGCGTGCGCAGTTATCAGAGACACTGCGTGAACGAGGATGATGAAAATGGTTATCCAGTTGACACTTAAAAAGTTTTTTTCCTACTACTTAGGCAGGGAATTTGACTAAAGATGGCTGCTGCCAGTTCCCTGCTGCCGAGGGAAGAGGATGCATCCCAGCTTCCCAGCTCTTGGTGCCGTCAGGAAAAGAAAGGGCAGAGCTGGGCATCGGTCTCTCCTTGGCGCTAATGGCAGCCGCCTTTGCTTTTACTCCCTGCAGCTGGGCTCAGAGCCAAGGGAATTATATACAGCCATGGCTGTGTGCTGAAAGGAGGAGGAGGAGGTACAGTAATCTTTCCCAAGGCTTCTTGCACCTCTCTCTGATGTTGCCCTCAGCAGCAAGTTTCTCTTCACCTGTAAGACAGCTCACAGCACTAAAATGAGACTGGAGAGATGCTATGAGCTCAGTTTTAGAAAGGCAGCGAAAGAAATCTGGCAGAAAGCAGCCATATCGTTGTGTTGGCCTTTAGACAAGGAGGTGACACAACCCAACCCCATGCAGCTGAGCAGCACAAGCAGGGAAAGCCTCCGAGTCGCTGCCGGCTTGTGGGTTTGTAACTGAGCAGGGGCTGATTACACAGCACAGGCCCTGCTGGCAGGCTTTATGTCCTGGTGTCAGCAGCCTAACAGTGATTTTTATTCAAGGCCGTGTGGGATTTGAGGGGAGAAGAAATATCCTTTAAAAATCTATTGACAACAAGTGGGGGTTTTGATGGTTTTCAGAGAAGTACCTCAAAGGAGCAGGCTGTGTGGCTGTGAGGCTTCTTAGGCACAAGTGTGGTGGTGAATGAGGAAGATGCTCACAGGGACGTGCTTGTACTGATGAAGGCAGCACTGCAGCATGTTCATACCGTGAATATGTGAGCAAAGAGGCAGAGGGAGGGAAATAGCCTGGAGCTGCCACAACACTGCCTGAAAACCACAAGCACACAAAGCAACAGTCTTGTGGCAGGTCCTGGAAATCAGCTCTGAAGGGTTCTCAGCAGACCCTTTCTGAAGTTCTGCACAGGTGCCATTGCCCTTTTGTTTACATGGCGGTGGAGGGGGTGTGTACAGAGGAATATGCATAAGTTTATGCAACGGGGTTTAAAAAGCATTTTTTTCTGCAGGATGTATTTGGTCATGACTATTCATTTCCTTGCTTATTGGCATCTAGTGCTGAAATGAAGTCATACCAACTTTTATCTTCTATAAACCAGATGGGCAGCTTTCCCAAGACGCTGGGTTCCTGCTTTGCCTTCCAGCCTGCTGCTGTGATGGGCTTTTGCTGGCTGGCAGCCTGCTGCCTGTGCTGTGCAGGTAGCCTGGTGTGTGGTGGGGGGGGCTTATGTGGAAAGGAATCTGGAGCCGTTTCCATGTCTTTGAAGGTGTTTCTGGCTCTGGCAGTTTGCTGACAGCGAGGCCTGTTTCCCCTTATTTCTTGTGCATCTCTTCACTCAGTGGGGTTGTTTCCTGTCGTAACTTGCAGGCTTGCCTTGCAGCCTTCCCACCCATCCCTTCTTTTTCTTGCTTTGACCACAGGGAGCTCTCTGAACATAAACTCATTTCTGCCCGCGTTCACGCCCTTGGAAACTAATCTTATGAGGGAGGTCAGTTTATTGTAGCAATACCCAGGGATTTAGGCACACTCAAGAACTCATATTTCATACTTTGTCCGAGGAAACACCTAAGAAGCTGTAACTTTTGCCCTGAAGACCTGTAACAGTATATTCTGCTGAGCCTGGTGCATCCTCTAGAGTCATCAGGGGATGTAAGTTATAGCTTCCAGGAAGAACAGCAGATCCAAATCAATGTAATGCTGTAGGTAACTCATCTGACTGGTGGGAATTAATTGAAAAACAGGGAAGAACAGGAGTGGTTGCATTTGCACTGTGAGGTGACAAAGGTTTGAGCAGCTCAGTGGCTGCTGACTTGCTACATTGGACTTGTACCAGGGAGGAAAAAATCTCAGTACTGCCTGGGACTCCACCAGTGTGAATTAGGTTGTAGGAGTGGGCTTCAGAGAGCACCATTTGATCCTTGATTTAACCAAAATTCACATGAATGATTGATTTTATACCCATTTTCTTCCAAAACCAGTGGGAATACTCGAGGATATAAGCCTTTGCCAGACTAAGACTTGGAAAGTAATGCAATTTCTGTGTTTCAGTTGATTTTTATTTTTTAATGTATCGTGTGATGGAGGAGAGTGTATCCTGAGGACCTTTTTTTTCTTCTGGTACACAGAAGCGTTTTGGCCTCTGTGGTTTAAAAGCAAAAATAAAGCCCCAAAAAATGAAACTAGAAAGCAACAGCTAAGTTTGAAAGCAAGAAAGGATTTTCTTGCTAAATAACCTCAGACCAAGCATGTTTTAACAGAAATGTTAAAGATCACCATCTGTTGAATGCTGGCACTTTATTGAGATTTATCTGTTGCAAGTTTATATTTTATGCAAAGACAAACACACAAAAGAGCATCTTCTTTTTTTTGCAGAGAGTTGGATTGAACGATGTCTCAGTGAAAGTGAAAACAAACGTTATTCCAGTCACACCTCTCTGGGGAATGTTTCTAACGATGAAAGTAAGTAACTTGTCATTCATTTAAAGTCAGTGTGAACATGTCCAAGTGCTCATTTCTTGCTATATAAGTTGCTACATCTTGATGATATTTTTAGTACTTTGTCATTTAAAGAGTCAGCTCACTTGATATACTCAACAGTTCTATTATTTTTTTTTCTGGAATATTTGCATTTTTTTAAAGGAAATAATACAATCTATTGGTTAAAACAGCCAGAAGAATTTGTGTCACTGAATAAAGGTTGGATGACCTCTAAAATGTGCTGTTAGTAGCAGCTTAGGAGCAAAACCACCTGTTTTGCTTTTCACTGGTGAATGTGTGGTCAAAATACAGGGAAAAAATGAGCTGTTTTTCAATACTACTATATCAAAACATAAATAAAAAATCTTTAAGAATTAAACAATCATGAGATTAAAAAAATCACATACTAAAATATGATATTTCTTTTTAGTCAGAGAGAGAAAACACGGATCAATCTAGCTGATTTTAAAATAACCATTTTTTTTCTTTTCTAGTGATAGTGATTTCTAGTAATTTTAGATCTTGATTTTTAGCAATAGCAGGTAATCAAAACAACTACAAAGTAATTTAAAATAACCAAATTGTTTATTTTTAAAATTGCAAGGCAATTTCTGGCTTACCATTTAGTTTTCCATGTTTATGCAATTTCTATTCTGTTTAATTTGCCTAAAGCAAAATACTCTTCATGCTAGGTTTCCTCTCAGGACTCCATAAATTCATGTTACAAAATATTAATGCAGATTGAATTCTTTAATTCAGTAACTAGTAATTTACATTTTGTAAATATGAGTTTAGAAAGTATATTTTAAGTAAGTTAATTGCTGAAATTCCCTTTTAATTTTTTTGTATTTTAAGAGAATTATTATTTTTACATCATGGTAAAATTACATGCCCTGTAGCACAATGCTGTAATGGATCATGAAATTTGCTGTACTGGGTCCTTACTCTTGCTTGCCTAGGGATATCTTCTGAGGCAATATTTCTGAAGAAGAAGGAAGATGTTAGTAGAAACATGGTATTTATTCATGACTCCCAAGCTAAGAAGAGTGGACAAGAATCTTTAAAGATAGACAGTGAAACTGGGAGATGTTTGGGGTTTTTTGTTTTTAAAAATTAAGGAACAGAAATTAATTTCTCTTAAAAAAATATAGTGGATTGTAGTGAAAATACAAATATCAGTTTATTATTTTGAATTTTATGAGAACGTGTGAGATATACAAAGTTCATTTCACTGGATGCTATTGCAAAAGTGATGGAAGAAATCTGTAATGAATGAGATGTGTCTTCAGACTCTTAATAGGGTCAGAATTCAAGATTGTTTTATGTCTTTTAAATGTGAGCATGAGAAACTTCCACATAGCTGGGGCCAGTAAAAAGAGGAGCTGTGTGGTTAACGAGCAGGTGTTTCCGACAGTGCCACTGAGAAGATGGGATGGTGGCTTATTCTGTTTTCTGGTTCTGGAATTAAGGGGCAAGCAATGATAATGAAAGGCAGTGAATTTAGGACTGATAAAACAAATACATAAATGAATTTGTTCCACTATTCATGTGCAGAAGACATTGTCACAGCATATAATGGAAACCCAAATGAGAGGCAGAGTTGATTTTATCTAGCTTCCTTCTTAATAGCCAGTTCTTCCAGATGCTTCCTTTGCACTGATTACCAGCATTTCTGCAGTGCAGATAACAGAATTAATCCACCTGAAAAGTCATCCTTGTTTTGAGGGGGAGGTGAGGGAGGGGAGAAGGTGAAGAAGGAGTAGGAAAGCAAAGCAAGCCAACAGCAGCAAGACCAATAATCTGTGAAATCCAAAACAAACCAGAAGTTTCACCATAGAAATCATTGTCCTACATGCTCCTTTCTAGCCCTTGAGTTCTTTCTAAGATTTTTCTAACAGTGCCCACACACCAACCAAGAAATTTCCAAACCATTGTGTCACTCTTTGTCCAGCCTCTGTCATACATTTACAAACAAAGCAGGAGGCAAAAGGTTTTGAGAAAACCCACGTAACGCTATTTGAATTCTTCAGAATGGTGGTCAAATTGCTGTTTGTCAGCGTAGCTCCAGTTTTCATCTGCAACCAGAAGAAAGCCTCATCCACCTTTCTCTTGACCAGTTTTTTGTCTCTACATATGTGAGGAAGCTGTTGGCTGGACTACCAGAGAAAACGTGGGTTTGGTTTTCAGTTGGGATTTTTTTTGGCCTTGGCTCCACTGAATATTATGAGAACTTGTGCTGTGAACTGATAATGTTCTTACAGACCATAATGCTTGCTCTTGTGACTCTTTTTTTCCTGGATGATTTTAGAGTTCATAGGGTTTTAGGACAGGAGTAATAGTTTTGCTGGTCTCCTTTTCTATAGCTGAAGTATGCTACAGAACCATACTTCAGGCCACAGGGTCCTTTTCAGTCTTCCATTCTTATCCAGAGACCTTCCAGGCCTCTTGAACCTGCAATGACTCATAGCCATGGATTCACATGATCTCTGTGCTTCCTCAGGTGCTTCTTACCCTTTTGGAACATTTTATGACTTCTTCCAAACCACAACTTTTACATTCTAATATAAAAATTATCACTAAATTTTATTTCACTTTCCAGTTTTTAAAACATCTTTCCTGCTGCCACTTCCACGTTCCATGTTAGTCAAAAGATTCACAGGAAAAGGGAATGGTACAACCTTGTAAGCAATAATTAAAAAACCCCAACCCCGTAACATTTTCTGTGTACTGTGCATTGAACCAGATTATCCAAATTGAAACAAAGGTCTGGAAGAACACAAATAAAGGCTTATGAAAGTTTCAACTTCAGTTCCATGGGGAAGGAACTGTGATGTTACTTGATGAAGTGGAAGGGTTGCTTGTCCAAATTTCCTTGCTTATTTGAAAATGTGAATGTGTAGACATGAGATAAACGAAAATATTTAGACTACTTTTTGTACTTCAGAAGTGGTGTTCAAAATCCATGTTCATACTGGCTGTAATGGACTTATCCAGCAGCTTCTTTTTTTTGTTTGAACTAAACCTCTTATTCTTCCATTTAAAAAGAAGTTTAAAAAAGAGCTACTTGTTTTCACTGAAATTTTCCTTGGAAAAAATTCTTTCTTTTTCAGTCATACCTACTCAGTGAGAACTATGCTCCCATGTTTCTCAGTGGGTTTTAAAACAGTCCTAAAAGCATGGAATACATGCTAATGAGCCTGAATCTCATTTATGGCTGCATGTAAGACACAAGATAGCTTCATACTCTAATTTCAGCTATGGCCAAATCACTTCTGAGAACAGTTAGAACCTGGCCTGCAGGGCCTACAGAGGAAGAGTCAATTCCTCTGAAAAATGTGGAGCTACCTGAACTAAGGGAAGGATTTTATCCATGTAAAGATACTAACAGCATGTTAGCTCCTCAGTGGTTTTTAGACATGTGCAGGCAGCACTGCAAAGTACAGGGCTCTCCAATTACCTCCACAGTGGAAAGAAGAACTTAGCTCCATTTTAGTTATGACAGACTAACATCAACACTTCCACTCACTGTGTTTAAGGCAGCAGGCTCAAAGCTGCTGAGCACAGCTCCTGTTGTCTCCATGTCTTGCACTTAGAAGCAAGAAATCCCTTGAGCTGTACCTAGAATCAGACACCAAAAGTTAGAGGATACCACTGAGAGCCCTGGGAAAGCCACAAAGATACAAACGTGCACAAGATAGATGCAGGACTCTACCTGAGTAGCTTTGAAACAGAATTTTGAAGATAAGATGGAGCTTTTAGCAAAGAAACTTCCATGGAGTTTGGGATGAAAAAGATTGTCCTATATCTCTGGGAGCTAAAAAATACTATTTTTCTAGAGCATCAATGATCCCTGGTTTTATTATGTTTGAAGGCCCCTTCTGTGCTGAGAGTTTTACTTGCCAGGGTCTAAGCTATTACCTTGCATACAGTTTCAGATGAGTATCAGGTTTTCCACCTAATCAGGTACCGTGAAGACACCTTTCCTTGGGGTGCTGGTAGTCCTCCTACTGGCAGAGGAGTGAGCACACTAGATGGGTTTCTCCCTGAGGTGCTGTGTGTGAACACCTGCATCTGTGAATTAGGAACAAGATTTTTCCTTGTGACTACAAGCCCTTTTGGATTTGTCACAGAAGAATTGTCATGTCTCTTCTTTGACGGTGCCTCAAAGCAAGACTTCTTTTCAGTGACTTTGTTTCCTTTTCCTGCAAAATAGATTGGATTTTAAAAGTACTGAATTTTAAAAGGTATGAGTTCATTTTAATCTACAGTGTTGTTTTAATGTGAATTGATAAAATGACAGGCCAAAAAGTAAGAAATGCTGATTCCCCATCCCTGTTTCATGCCACACAAAGTGATCTGGGATCAGACCTGAGTTAAGAGTTAGATGAAGCATTCTCTGTTCAATATGGACTCAATTAGGTGCCCTGCTGCCAGCTAAAATATAAAGAATGGATATATTTACTATTTTCTGCTAGTCACTTATCTGATATTATGTTCTTAAACTATACAAGCTAGAATTAAGTGCTTGTATGTGTAATACTGAAAGTTTGTATTTCTGGGTCTCATCTCTCCTGTAACATCTGCAGTTCTTTCCACCTTTTTAACAGAAAAGTGAAAGTTTGGCTGACAGCTGGTCCACTGGCGGAAAACAAAGTTGCACTGTTTTCTTGTAAAGAGAATTGATTTTGGGGAGACAAGCAGTAACTGTGAAAAATTCAGCTTTGTTGAAAATCCAGTTGTTCTGTGGGTAATATTCTATGGGAAATAATGCTTAAAGAAATACTTGAAGTTATGGTTGAAGTCCGTCCTTCTCCTTGGTTTTAAGGGACAGTTAGTGGAGGATGCTGAAGAGTCTTGAAGAAGGATCCACAGGAAGCAAACATACCTGAGGATGGAGACATAAATTGCAGTTTATGACCCAATTGTTAGTTTGTGTTATTAAAACAAATCCTTACGTGGGAGGAGCCGAGTATGGCTGGTGTGAAGTGTGTCTGAGGGCAAGTTAGGTAAAGCAGGTAAAGCACTCTCAATGCAAGTGAAAAACAGCTGGGGGAGGAATGGAAGGAGTATAGAGACTCTAATACTGTAACTTAGCTATTGACTTGATGTCTGATGTGTGCCCCGTATCCTGAGGGAAATCCAGTCACGTTAGCCCAGGTGGAAGCCATCCCATGCCAGGTCCTTGGGCGTGCGGGGCGGCAGCCACGGCCCCTCGGCATTCAGGCCCCGTGTGCCCGGGTGTGCTGCGCGCCGGCCGCCTGTTCAGGAAAAAACAAATGAAACCCACAATTTAAAAGTGATTTGAGATGTGTATGTTGGTCCTGTGCGCTGAATAAAAGCGGGCCCTGAAAGGCAGGGAGGGAGTGTGCGGGCCAATAATTAGGGGCCCATTGTCATGCAGATGCAGAAGGGGGGCTGCGGAACGGGATTTCCTGAGGCTCAGGGGAGCGGCCGCAGGATGAAGGATGTGCGGTTAGCACAGCTCCCCGGGTGTGATGCAAGAAACCGCACACGGCCGGGGAGACGAGGGCTGCAGACGGAGCCTTCCAAGGTGCGGTGTTATTTGTGTGCCTGGGTTCCCGGGACAGCACAAAAGGCCTCCCAAGAGGGTCTGATGTTCAGAGGAGATAGCCCGGCTCCCGTAAGATCCAGCATCCTAAGGCCTCGCTTAAATAACTTCTAAAAGTTAATTTGATGAAGAAATGCAACTTGCAGCGTGGTGTACAGGTTTAACTCCTTGTTTAGGTATCAAAGCCATCTATGCCGAATGGTTTCACTGAGGAAAAAGGTGTTAAAATCTCAAAATGTGTTTGATAGAACAGTGTTTTCCAAAGAATACCCTTCTGGAGCTGCTGATTGTGCTCCACTCAGCTTTCACCCAGGAATGTTTCATACGTTGAACAAAACACAATATAATCGGAATTATTCTATACATATTTCTAAATGGTTTCAAAAGAACAAGTGCAAACTAGGAAGAATCCCATATCTGAAGTTTTATTTTAATTATCTTTATTCATCTTTTATCCAAATTTTTGGAAAATCAGACCATCAGAGTTGCCTTGGAAACAGTTAATGGGGAATATTATCAGAGAAATCACATGGAAAGGAATAAAGTATATTACAGAATATACACTTCTTCTCATTCAGAATTAATGTCTGTAAATTTATAAACATCTAGTATATACCTTATGTTAGGATCAAACAATGGGTGTATCCCATTATTTTAAATGCCTTCTCTAATATAAAATTTGGGTAATGCAGCAGTTCCCTTGGAGCAAGTGAAACTGTTTGCATGTTCTGACATGCTGCTAGAGATCTAAGAGTTGTGCTTTTTTCATATAAATTTATCCTTTTCAGTGTCATTATTCCTAGGCACCACTCTGATCCTGCTATGAGTGATATTTGCAGGGTTTATTGTCTTAAGCAGTATCTACAGATGGTAGTTATGGGAACATCATTATTTACATTTCCAAAATTTAGCCAATATTTTGAGAAAGTTTCGGTGCTTGAGAACATTTTAGATTTTTAAAAATTATTTTAATTAATTTTTAAAAAAAATTCTTACCATTCAAAAATTATTTCTTTTTAAAAAAACAGTTCATGAGTTCCTGAGAAATTCCTGATGAAATTACATAGCATTTTTTTTGTTTGTTTCTTAACAGATGAGGAAAAAGAAAATAATAGAGCATCAAAACCGCATTCAACTCCAGCTACACTGCAATGGTAAGATGCCTTTTTAAAAAATCAAGAAAATCTATCAGTGTTTTTTCTTATGCGTTTGCCAGATGAAGAGAATAGAGCTCTTGGCCGTCTTACACAGTTCTAAAGATACTTTCACTGTAAGTGTTTAATGTGCCCGTTAGTAACCTGTACAGCATTTCTCAACAAATGTCCTACGGGTTTTGTTTGAACAGAGGAAACCTCTGATAAAGTTTAGAAGATCTACTTGGCATATTTATTTGCCACCTTGGCAGCTGATTATTTGTGGTTTGTCATCATTGTTACATTTATTACAAAAAGTAAACTAGTACTGAGAATTTTTTTCAAGACTCACTTTTGTTTCAGTGTCTGATGAAGCCCACCCTTACCGACCGTTTTACTGACACGAGGTCTCTCTAATTTAGCGTAGAAGACAACAAAAGGAAAGTGTTTGAGGTTTGATTAATTTGTCAAAAGCCCCTTGCAAAGTTAGTGAGGAGAAAAAAAGGAAGGGTCATTAGGAAGAGAGAGAGGATACTTTGTGAGTTAGTCTACAGTGCTATAAAAAATTACCAAGTGCCGTTCCCAGTGATTTGCAGATGTATTTTAGTCTGCATTCTCTGTAATGTGTACCTGTAATTCTGACATCCCTTGCTATAGGTCATCTCTTAGACTTTTGTTGACTTTTGCCTTAATTTAGGTTTTTAATTCTCGTTTAGATTTCTTAATGTTGTAAGTGACCAAGTATCTTTCGGATACATGGAACCTATCTGGCAGAAGAGAGCTCTGTTACAGAGAAGCCTCTGAAGTGGTAGCCCTGAAATCCCGTAGTCCTCAGCTTGTTTTAAGTCTTTTTAAAGAAAGGCCTTTACCTATACGTACCTGAAGTACTTCTTGTAGTTTTCTGGATGAAAAGATAAGATTATTAGTAAAAAATGTGGGTTTTTTAAAGCAAAATGTTAGCAAACTTCTTTCTCGGCTTCTGTCAGTCTCGTGGAAGATTTCACTGAAAAAAAAAAGCAAAGAATAATTCACTCAGTGTATTTTACTCTATTTTTCTGCCTGTTAAATTACATGATTCTGTGAAATATGCCAAAAGATGATTTGGAGTATTTCTTCTATATTTGCTTTTTAGAGTTGATCGGTGAGGTTTTTAGCCTAAAAAACCTCAAGACCTGTGGGTTGATTTTGAATAGGTTGCTGATAATTCAGAAACTTAGAGACCCTTTCCATGCAAATAATGAGATGGGCAAATATAAATAAAGGCATTTAGTTTGGAGCTATTGTTTCTTTGTGCCTATTTGTATCACGAAAGTTCTGTTTTTCAGAAGTTCAAGAAAAGTGAATGACTTTTCTCTAACAGACCCTCAAGAAAGGGAGTGACTACAGACAGAGAGAAAATCATTAAAATAATAATGAAATGTCATTGTGGTATTTTATTATTTTTCATTATTTGCTCCCACAACTTCAACACAGTTCAAAAAGGATAATAAAGAACTATATAACTAAAATAAAATAGCAAGCAGTCTTACCAGTCCCAGATTCAGAGCAGTGTTTATTTTGCAGTGAAGTCAGTTAAGTGTCTTTTTCACAGGAGCACATAATGTGGTAGCCAAGAAGCCAGCATTAATTAGAACATCCAGCGATACTGTTCCCAACAGAAAACAGGCAAATACTGTAAACAGTCTTTTGCCAAATACTTTCAAGCTTCGTCAGTCATAAAGGTTAGTAAATCCCTAAACTCCTGGGATATTGAGCCCTGCTGGAATGTACTGTGCACACTAATGCTCATTCAGCAGTGTTTGCGGTAGAATCATAGAATTTTGGTTCTGAAAAGGCTGCTTACAGCTTCTTCCCTTCTCTCTTGCTAGTGGACTGGCTTATTACCTGTTCGTTGTATTATGTTTCTTACATGTTGAGGTAGGTCAAATATTCTTCGCTTTGAGTCTTCTGGAGCATCTTTAATTTCCTCCATTCCTTTTCTACCCAAAATTCCATGAGGTAGCAGAAAGCAAAGAAGTTTTCATGATTAAAATCTTTAGCTGCTGTCAAACTGAATTATACAATTGGCTAGTTTATTAACAGGCATGTAGGTAAAAAGTTTCCCAGCTTACTAGCCATACCCACAGAACAGTTTTCTGGTATTTTCCATATGCCTTTTCATACGTACTGCAGCTTTGAACTGGTATTTCCTGGAGAAATTGATATACTAAATAAAATGAGAATCTCAAAAGTTAGGGTCAAACTGCTAAAGTAGCAAGCTCATTTTGTGTGAAGATGTGGCGTTTCCACTGTTACGAAAGTCAGACACATTAGCATTGGGTTATCTGTACTGCAGTAGCACCCAGCAACCCGTGGGTTGGTAAACTGTTGTGATCGGCACTGTAGAAGTGCTGCACAGAGCACTTCCTGAAGGTTTAGCTTCACATGCTGGACAGTTTTGCCTGCTCAGGTGTGGTGGTTTAACCTCAGCCAACAAGTAAGTACCACACAGCTGCTCGCTCACTTCTTCCCCTTCCCTGCTGCCAGTGGGATGGGGAGGAGAGTTGGAAAAAGGTAAAACCCACAGGCCGAGATAAGGACAGATGAATAATTAAAGTAAAATAAGATGATAACAATAGTAGTAGTGTTAATGAAAAGGAAAAAGAGTAATTAAAGCCAAGAAAAAACAAGCGATGCACAATGCAGTTGCTCACCACCCAAGGTGAGCAAGGCCCAGCCCATCCCTGAGCAGTGATCAGCACCTCACAGCCAACTCCCCCCAGATTATACACTGGGCATGACATTCTGTGGTATGGAATATTCCTTTGGCCTGTCAGGTCAGCTGTCCTGGCTGGGGGCACTCCCAGCTTCTTGTGCAGCTCCTCTCTGGCACAGCGTGGGAGAGTGGAGAGTCTTTGACTTGGGGTAGGCACAACTTAGCAACACCTAAAACGTCAGTGTGTTATCAACATTATTCTCATACTGAACCCAAAACACAGCACAGTGCCAGCCCGTAGGAAAAAAAATAACCCTTTCCCAGCCAAAAGCAGAACATCAGGCCTCACAACAAGTACTTGCTCACTCAGGAAAGACTAAAAAATGTATCTGGATGTTCCTAGGCTAGCATGTGTCCTGTCTTCTAACAACAATCTCTGGGCTGGATTCTAGAGGTGGAAGTGGTGGGGTAAATTATTGACCAGTTTTCAGGATACAGTACCAAACTGCCCGTGTTCTGGCATATGGACACCTCACAATTGTCTGTAGCATCTGGTGTCTGGCAAGTTAAAACTGGTCATGTTTTTACAGTTAGATGCTACTACCATTTAGAGCTAGTGTTGGAAAACAGAAACTGGGGAAATGTCAGCTGAAACGAAAAAGAGGAGGAAGAAAGCATAGCAAAGACATAAGGGAAATATGTACATTTTGTCACATGGTTCAGATTGCCATCAGCTTTATTAGTTATTCCTGGTCTGGAATCTTGCTGAAAAGGGCAAATTGTATCAAACCCATGGGGAGCTATCCTTAATGCTTGTGCCTCTCCAAAGGCGAAGTATGTCGAACATTTTAAATGTGGAGGATGAAGAATAGCTGAAGAAGCCAAGAATTGTGTCTGGATGACAGTCAGCCTGGCTAAATTGCCTTTTCCTGGAAACAGGAATGATGCTTTTGTTTTGTTTCATTGATGACACAAAATGAAGTGAAAGGCCTGGTAAATGTAGCATTACTGCCAAATACATCATAATTGAGGAAACTGCCAAATACATCATAATTTGGGAAACTACACAAGCTTGAATTTAACTGTTAAGGCATGAATATAGCAATACCTAGCATTCTCTTCTCATCCCCTGTTCCTGTGCTCATTATCATCTGTAAAGCTATAGCTTGGCTCTAAAATGTTCATGTTTATTTCAGTGGTGAACTGGTTGACCAAGGTGTAAGTGTGAAACTTTATTTTACTTCATTTTGGTGTGTATGTTTAATTCCCCTAACACAAAATTACTCAAAGTACAGACAACCTCATCCCATGCAGTTTGGTGGCTTACAGGATAGGTGCTCTGAATAATAACAGTACTGTGAAGCTAAAGTCAACAAAACTATTCAATTTTCTGCCACATTTATAAAAAAAATTTTTAAAGAGGAAGGTAAAGCATAGCTAGGGAGTGGATTCTCCCCAAATTTGTACTTTCTTATACAATGTTATACTTTCTTACACAAAATCAATATGTTCTAGAATCTTGTGTGTGTTTAACAGTGGTTAGCATCACAGTTGTTCTGTGGCCTTGAGATATAAAAATAAATCTGTAGCAACACTACAGACATGACTGATATAGAATAATCTCATTTAATCTAGAACTATGTAAGTGTATATGGAGGGAAGCAGTAACAGGGACAGATAAAATTGTCACTCCTGTGGAAGGATTAGGGGCTTTATTCCTATACTGCAGTGGTACAAAAGGTGTCATTG
The DNA here is from genome assembly GCA_013400655.1 of Mystacornis crossleyi. Lineage (NCBI taxonomy): Eukaryota > Metazoa > Chordata > Aves > Passeriformes > Timaliidae > Mystacornis > Mystacornis crossleyi. The sequence goes on from VYZQ01017033.1 coordinate 28,297, forward strand.
TGAACTACTGGATTTCACATGGCTTTATTATGACACTTAAAATGTTTATATATATTTATATTTTATAACTGGTAATGATTTGTTAGGTTGAAGATTGCATTCATTATTTCTCTACAATACTGTAGAATGAAGCTGGATACAAAATATGATAAAGTTGTTAAATAAAAGACAGAAAAATAAAAGAAGTGGAGCAAGATGGGTTTTTGATCATTAAAAAAAAAGTTCAGGTATAATGGGGCATTGTTCAGTGTCAGACTAATGACTCTCCGTGAAAGAGAGGAGAAAAAGAGAAAAATTCATCAGATATGAAGAGAAATAATTAACTGCTTTTCTTTCTGTCCTGTCTTGGTCACGGAAGCTGACATTCCAATTAGCAGCTATAGTATACAAACGAACTCTCCAGGTTTTGAAAGGAGGTTTTGTTAGAGCACTATGAAATTGAGGAAAGATGCCATGATGATATTTCTGTAGAAACCAGGGAAGAATAGATGTTGCCCATACAAACTGATTCCATTCATCTAGCCGGATATCTTATTAAAATAGTTTGCAGTCACAAATGATCATGATAACTGGAATGGAAGGTAGGTAGGTCCTGAAAATGGCAATGAGGGAGAGAAACTAGGTATTTGAAAGGTGTTCTACAGCTATCAAATGGCAGGGGATTATTGGCTGTAAAACTGCAAGTTTTTTGAGAATACATATTCATTTTGTAATACAATTAAGAGGAAGTTACACCTAACTTCTTCCCTTAGCCAGCAAGGCAGACAAGCACACGTGATTGTAGATGCCTATGACTGACACCATCAATGACAAGACTAATTATGGTTTAATGTTAAGTGTGTATGTAAATATCTCTTGAACATTTTTGGGTCAGCAACCATAAAAATAGCATTTCAAAGGAATGTTTCTTCTAATCTACAGATTTATAATGAGGCCAGTTTAAAGCTTTAAAAATGAAGCATATGCCTACTCATATATTTGACATATAATTTAAAATTTTATAGTTGTATATTTGCATGTATAAACAAATAACAATAGTTTCTAGAAGGTGGAAGAGGATGTTAATTTCACTGGCATTTTTACAGCATTGTATTCAGATTATGGTTTCTTTTTTTTTTTTTTCACTTTGCCCATGAACAATAGCAAGAAAATATTACACAATAAGATTTTGTGGACACTCTTGAGTATCTGAAAATTATTTGCTTTAGCCACACCTGCTTCCTCAAGGTAAGCAATTTTGCAGCAGGACAGGAGTGAAGAGTGTCATGAACCAAAGGTGATGTGTTCTGTAAAAAAAAGGAGAGAATGCTTCCCTTCAGTGAATATTTGTTGTTTCATAGTTATAACAGATTGTATAACAGATTTCTGAGAACTCACAGCCTATGGTTTTAATAGCAAGTATGAACCAAATGAAGCAAGTAAGTATTATGGGAATGAATTGCAAGGAGCACCTAGGAAGAAAGCAGAGAAAATTTGGTAGACAAGAAGAAGTCAGAATGTTTGGTCTTAAAAGGTGAAGCTTTGTATACTGTTTACTGTACAGGACATCCAACATACTTGCAGTTCTCTCTGTTTGATATTTGCTTTTTAAGGCTGGAGGAAAACTATGAGATTGCAGAAGGTGTTTGCATCCCTCGAAGTGCTCTCTACATGCATTACTTGGACTTCTGTGAGAAAAATGACACACAACCTGTTAATGCTGCCAGCTTTGGGAAGGTAAGTTTAAATTGCAATATGACATCTTAAAATCTTCCCTGGTTCAGGTGAATTTGTGTAACTGAAAAGAATTAAATCTTCTTTTAACATTAGAGACAGAGGTGTATGAATGGAATCTCTTTTGTATTCAAGTTATTGGACAAAGGCTAAGATTGAGAGTATTTTGATGGTTGGAATAATTTCTAGCCATGGGTAGGCTGCAGAGAATGCCTATCCCCAGCCTAGCTGACAGTGACATGGTACACAGTATCGGCAGTTAAAGTTGAATTGGAAGTGGAATGCAAGCCAGTGTAAACACATCTGCATTATGACCTGCACTGCTTAAACAAATGTACAATTTTTAAAAACAGAAGGGTAACATTGAATTCTAGGGCATGTCTGTGCCGTTCTTGTAAGCGTGATATGGAGATCTCTGAGTTAATGATATCAAATGATGTGGCAAATTCACATGGTGGAGCATAATGCCTCCAGATGTGAAAGTCCAGAAAGCATCTAGCTTGTTTTGTGTGCACTGCAGGTACAGGCTGCCAAGTTATCCAAGTTATCTTTTCACTGTGATTCCTCGTGCTTCCCTTTCCAGTCCTGCTGTAGCAGGAGCCCCTGTGGTTAACCCCAGATTCACAGTGGAGATGCACTCCTAGCACAGACACAGCTGTGCATCATCTGGGTGTGAGCAGAAAAGCTCTTATGCTCTACACCAGTCGCAGATGTTAATAGCTGGCCAGAAGGTTACATAAAGTTCGTATTTTGGATTTGCTGGTCAGGTGGTATTTTCCTCTCAGTGAAAAACAGGATGATATTTAAAAGTGAAATTCTACCACAGAGTGTGTCACAGGCCTTTAAAACTTCTAGGCTGTGAAAAAAACGAAGTGTAGAGTTCGCCACTGTTTTTGAAATGCTTACAAGCATGAATCTGAAGCCAATTGTCCCGCAAGCTGTTCTCTTTTAGTGTTTGCAACATTTGTTCTGTAGAAGTGCTGGGTCTTCAAAGAAGGAAAAATGCTTCTGGGGTAAGTGCCTATGTAAAGAGTAGGTGAAGAATATATTTAATGAGGTGAGATTTTCTATAGTGCATCTTTAGGCAGGCAGTTTGGCAAGGAAAGTCAAGTGTACCATGTTGTAACATTACGATGTTTGTTGTGTGTCTTGAAGACCTGCATGGCTCAGTAGATTCTGTGTCAGCTTTCTGGTTAAATACGCTGCAGAAGTGTGAATGAAGTTGTTCATTGTATATATTATTGCTACCAAGTGGTAAGTATAGTGGCAACATGTAATTTAGGAACAGTGAAAATAAGAAACAGATTTCGTGCAGGCTCACGTATTTGGAACATGGCTCAAATTTACACAATGCTACCGCAGCTAAAAACTTCTGTAAATTGTAGGGTGTAAATATTCCAGAATTATTCCAGCAGAACATAAATTTACCGGAGATTCCACCATTTTTCAGTATGTGGGAGTTTTGTTACACTGTTTAATACTTCATCCCCCTTCTCTCCTGCCTCTCATACACAGACCTGTTCGTTGGTAGGAGTCTCTTGACCTAGCAGGACAGGTACTATGAATTCCATCCAAAACTCATGGCATTCCAATATGTTTTTCATGTGCCGTGGTCCAAGTGTTTTCCTCTCTGTTGCAATAGAGTTCTGAAGCAGTGTTGCATGACTTTTTACCTTTTTGTGGAGAGGAAGGAAGCCCTACACAATCATCATAGTACTGTTTCACACTAGTACTTCGGGTGGCCATTGCTTTTGCATCTGGGAACTGGCACCTCTGCACTGCTGTGTCCGGGAACTTCAGACAACAGGGGGGCAAATACTGACATGAAACCAGCTTCTCCATCTGCAGAACCTGAGCAGACCCTACTGATTCTTTCCAGCCTGTTACTGCTAACAAAATGTACTGTACAGGCACGAAGATCTGCAAGGCACAAATCCATTCTCTTAATAGCTTGCAGTCAGCTTCTCCTTTGGAGCAGGTACATGGATGTAGTTTTAGCCAACATTTGTTGTCATGTGACTTACATGCCATATTGGCAAGGTGAGTTGCATAAATGTCTTGGAGGCAGTTGAAGCAGTGCAGTGAAATAGGAGCTATTTAAGGAATTCTGCACTTAGCTGCTGAAGCGGAGACCCTGGACATGTTTGTCTTCATTGGAAAACATCAAGAGCCCTGCAGCTGTCATCTCCTCTAGAGAAAGGAGCTAGTTGTTCTGTGAAATTGTAGACAGTTCGCCTTTCAGTAGACCACACTGAATTTATAATTCATCTCTGAACTTTAGCTCTGTGGGCAATGTTAAATATTAAGGCTTTTTCTTTAAAAAACCGGTAGTTTTTAGAAAGAGATGGGGAGTTCAGCACATTAAAACAAACTGTAATAAGTAACAGTGTTTTCTGTTAAACTTTTAGGATGTGGACTGGAGCTCAGACACTTGGTAATATTGCATTAATGAAGCCAAAATTGGTCTGGGGGGTAGAAACATTAACAGAGAGACAGTAATATGGACTGTTTTCTGAGGAAACCAAGCTACTAGCAATTAAAGGAACAAGAAAAGCAAAGAACAGAAATACTGTATAAATAAACACCTTTTAAAAAGCAACCTGTATTCCTAAGCCACATAGAGTATATATATAACTAGGAATACTCTAATATGGTGTATTAATGTGATATATTCTCATATGACAAAAGGAGTTGTAACTTTGTTAGTCAAGATTTTAGTGTTTTACTCATTCATTTAACATGCAAAAATTACAGACGGTTTTATCTATACCAGCATTTGCCAATGTGCTGTGCTACCTAGTCTGCCATTACAGTACTTTTTACTGTCTGCAAAAGATAAGACCCAGCATTCTTTTATATAGCTTAACTAAATAGTAATTAGGGAGGGCCCTGTAATTTGCTGGTTACAGCTCAGCATCAAGTGCAGAGTCCAGTGTTAAACTCCTACTCTTACTGTAGACAGCCAACCATATTATATTTTGCTTTCGTGCAAAAGTGAGGCAGAGTAAGTAGAAATGTTCTATGGAACCGGCGAGAAGACAGGGAGGTACAGTGAGGCAGGGCAGGTGTGTCACCGACTTATTAACAATTAAATGTTGCATAAGAGAACAAGCACTCTTGCAGTGAACGTGTTTAGACTGTGAATTGGTCTTCAAGCAGAGGGAGTGAAAGCCCTGTTGCTGAGGTCACTTGAAAAGGACGGCAGCCTTGTGCCCCTCAGCCCTGTGCTGCGAATGCCTTGGGCTCTGCTCCGGGACCTTGGGGATCTGGAGA
>VYZQ01017035.1:4767-34395 GCA_013400655.1 Mystacornis crossleyi
TTCTAAATGCTATGTTAAAAGAAGTATGTACAGCATTACTGGAAGCTGATGTTAATATCAAACTTGTGAAGCAACTCAGAGAAAATGTCAAGTAAGTGAAATAATCAAAATGCATTTAACTTTTGATATTTGTAAAAGTCGTAATTTGAGTTTACAAAAGAACAAAAAATTTATATGTTGGGGTTTTTTTTTGACACACCCAGTTTACTTTTAACAGGAAAGTAACTGTTGGAACTAAATGGTTAGCCAGTTCCATCAAAAGAATCTTTGGTCAAATTTAGCCATTTATTGCTGTTACAGGCTTGTTTCAAAAATCTGTTGCTGTTATCAGTTGAGTTGTCTGATAAACAAGTTCTTCATTACTTCCTAAGACACATCATCTTCACATGTTCTGTGCTGGCTATAAATAGATCTGTGTATGTGACTAGTACTGTTACCTTGCCTATTTTCAGATGTGTAATTTAAGTAAATGCAAGTCTGAAAGATGCATTTTAGAAACCTGTTTTGGTCCTCTGCATACGAATGTCTCCAGTGCATGTCACTTCTTAAGTGCGTCCTATCTTAAAACTCAGAACAAAACAGGGTGCTGTTGCAGTTGCAAAAACTTTGTTTATTATTAGGTTCAAGTGATGCTTTCAGTTACGCTAGTGTTTCATGGTTTACTTAAACTCAGGTCTGCAATTGATCTTGAAGAAATGGCATCTGGCCTTAACAAAAGAAAAATGATCCAGCATGCAGTCTTTAAAGAGCTTGTTAAGGTAGGACTTCAAAATTCTGCATTGCATCACTTCCCTTGTACAGTCCAGGCTTGGAAGTAGTGCAGTAGCAAGCCAAGCTTTTAGGTGGTTATGTGGTACCTGCAGTTAAGCTTTCTGATGTGAGGCTTCTTACTATTGCACACAATAGTATTCTAATTGAAACTACATTCTGGGCATTTCTCAAACTAACTTCAGTTTAAGTTTTAAGTTCAATTGTTCTTGTCTTTACACTTCAATTGAAGAATAAGAGTAAAGTACTGCTAGCTTCTAGACTGTCTTTGGTTGTCCCAGAACACACCTTTGCTACCCTAATATTCAGACTACTTATAAGCCTTTGGAAAAGTGTTAAGTAACAATCCAGCAGCTCAATGCAACATTTCTCATTAATCTGCCTGCTTGGTCAAATCAGGACTTGGGTATCCGTATTCTACCCTCTGTCCACTTAACAGTGCAGTCATTTGTTCTTCTGTAGTCTGTGCCCAGACATATGGTGGCTCTCAGGAATGAATGTACCTTCTACTCATTTCACCAGTGAGGCAGCAACCCTAGAAAGCCTTCTGTGCTGTAGGATTCTTACAGGAAGAAGCCCATCCTGAGCAGTGACAGAGGGGTGGAGGTCACCTTCTGTGTTGGTTGTTATCCTTGTGCCATATATACGGGCCACCCTGACTGTGCTTGGTGTTAGAAAGAAATTAACACTGTTATTGTCGCAGAATTATTATGCAGAACATTATATACTATTGATATCTTGCACGGGCTGTCGCTGTTCACTGTAAATCAGCAAGAATCTAAGCCAAATTAGGATGACAATGTGCAAAAACTGTTTTGCTCCTTTGACTATGAAACCAGGCACCTAGCATGACTGTGACACCAACTGTTCTGTGCTTTTGAAATTTGGTTCTGCTACCCATGTTACTCTTTGTTCTTTAGCTTGTAGATCCTGGAGTCAAGGCATGGACACCTACCAAAGGAAAACAGAATATTATAATGTTTGTTGGTTTGCAAGGAAGTGGTAAAACAACAACTTGTTCAAAGGTAACATGCAGCGAATCTCTTTGCATGGTTTTTGGTTTGTTGGTATTTTTTTCCCTTGGGGAAGCTGGTGGTCATTGGACTTCTTAGGTAGGATTGGCTTGTGATCTGTGCTGTTTTGGTTAGTAGGAAAGCTCTAACTCTCTACCACGTAGAGATTTGCAGAGGGGTTTCTGAGATGAGATGAATGTTCAAAGTAATATTATTTTGGGGCAATTTATAGCTTGTAGGACTTCCTTCCAAATTTTTTAAACTAAACTCTTGATGAAACAATACCCTATATGGGTAAGAGAGTCTTTCCATTTGTCCTTGTACTTAGTGGAGTTAAACCACAACATTGTAATTCACTTTCTAGGTTTAAGACTAGTACTAAGAGTGGATGCTCATTCCATTACTTATTTAGGAAAACCAGTGGAATTTAGCCTTTGAATTAGACACCTCAGTTAAGTATAAGTGGGTGATATGAAACCTCTTCCAGCCCCAGATTCATTGAGAAAATTTGCATTTGTATTTTTTTTAAGGCTGAAAAAGAAATGCTCTGAACCAACGTATCTTCACATCTCCAACAAGGCCTTCCCTGTTTGTTAGTGTAAGGTCAAACAGCACACCATTCCTTGTGGGATCATCCACTACCTGTGACAGAAAGTTGTCATCTGTGCTTTCCAGGAACCTCCTGGATGGTTTGTGCTTCACTGTGTTGCTTCTCCAGCAGATGTCAGGGTGGTTAAAGTCCCCCACAAGAACCAGGGCCTGTGACTTTGAGGCTGCTTCAAGCTGCCTGTAGAAGGCCTCATCCACTTGCTCCTTCTGATCAGGTGGCCTGTAACAAACACCCACAACATCACCCTCGCTAATCTGCCCTTGTATCTTAAACCATAAACTCTTGATGTGCTTGTCATTCACCCCANGATGTCAGGGTGGTTAAAGTCCCCCACAAGAACCAGGGCCTGTGACTTTGAGGCTGCTTCAAGCTGCCTGTAGAAGGCCTCATCCACTTGCTCCTTCTGATCAGGTGGCCTGTAACAAACACCCACAACATCACCCTCGCTAATCTGCCCTTGTATCTTAAACCATAAACTCTTGATGTGCTTGTCATTCACCCCAAGACATTGCTGGATACATTCCAAGTTGTGAGGAGAAATTATCCTGTGGAAGAAGATGCATCCTTCTTGTTTTTTGTTGTCCGCTTTTGAGATTTACACATAGCGATAAATTCAGTATAGCCTGCTCTCATTTCAGAAGACTTTCTTAATGCTTCTGTAGGTGAACTTTATTTTGAACATTTGTCTTTGGTCAGTCAAATGTTTTGTGAATGTACATAGCACCTGTGAAGCTGAATGTTGTAAGAAGGTTAAGGATTCCATCCACTACTTTAAAACATGTCCTTTCAAGGGAAATACCTTTCTTCCTCTGGAAGTACAGAAACATAGAGCTGTACAAGTTGTAGCCATTGTGGTACTTGATATTGAAGTATTGCTTTGGGTAGTTTCTACATCCTAGTCCAATCTGCAGTATTAACAGTAAGACGAATTCAGGAGTTAGTAAAATGGGAACTTAAGTTATTTGTAGTCATTCCTAGAAATTGTCATTTCAAAAAATTGAAATCAGAAGCAGAGTCAAGTAGGTGTTTTCATCTTGCCATTAATAATTATTTATAACTTGCTTTTCTAAATAATGGCCATGCTAACAGTCTTGCTCTGTGGCCTCAGTTATTGAAAGGCTGGTTTGATTTTGTGTCTTCTGTGTGTGACTTAAAAGATGTTAGAAGTGTCATATCAGTGGGACTTTGGTGTAACTACTTGTTTTGGATTTCTTTTCACAGTTAGCCTACTTCTATCAGAGGAAAGGCTGGAAGACCTGTTTAATATGTGCAGACACATACAGAGCAGGTAACACAGACTTTAATGATGTAGTTCTCTACCTATAATATTTGCAGATTTTCTGAAGTGGTCCCTTGACTATACCTGTCTTACAGGTGCTTTTGACCAGCTAAAGCAGAATGCCACAAAAGCAAGAATTCCCTTTTATGGGAGGTAAGCATCTTTCAGAATCACTGGAGAATAATTCAACTCCAATTATGTATAGTTCCTTATTGAACATTTTGCACTAAACCCCATCTAGCGTTGCCTAATTTCTTTCATTTTAGCAATATGTTCTGAGTAATACTTGCTCTGATCAGATGAAAATTCTGCCCAGTTCAGTATACTGCCAGGAGTAGCGGGTAGGATAGTGTACAAAGAGATCAGGGGTCCTTTTACCAGACATGGCCAGATTTTTAGGAAGTATCTAACAGATGAAAGTATATTGTTTTTGTATGCTTAATTTTTATTATCAAATAGAGACAGAGGTGGACCTAAAATGGCTTTTATAAAGCAGTAAATAACTTGCCCTTAAGCTTCACTGGAGGTGAACTGTCTAGATGCTCACCTAAATCTTATTTGAGGGAAGGTGTAGTAGAACTTACTGCAGCTTCCAACAGATGAGACAGACTTCAGTCTTTGTGCTTTGGTTCACTGAACAGTAAGGAAGGCTTAGGAAGGTTTATTTTTAACCAATTTTTGCTTGACATAAGAGGAATTCCCTCTTGAAATCTAGATAGATTTAGAGTTAACAAGTTTATAGTCAAGTGACAAAATTCTGTCTCTTTCTCTTTTTGATCAGCTATACAGAAATGGATCCTGTAATAATTGCCTCAGAAGGTGTTGAGAAATTTAAGAATGAAAACTTTGAGATAATCATTGTTGATACAAGCGGACGTCACAAACAAGAAGACTCTTTGTTTGAAGAGATGTTACAAGTTGCTAATGCCATAGTGAGTAGTTTTGAGAACTACAGTAACTTGGTATAGTCATTTGGTGACAATTGATTCATATTTATCCTAATGTTCTGGGTGCATTTTGCTTTAACTCCTAGATTATATTAGAAATTACAAACATACGAATAAGCAAGGGCTGAATCACCAGTGCTTGTTAGTATTGTCAGTTTTAATTCTTCTAGTCTTCTGTTCAACGACGCTTGCATATAACCAGACTTGTCATTTCTGCTTTAACTTTTCTTTTTCAGGATCTTTGCATTGAAAAACTAGATTAAAAAACTAGTCTGATCTGGTCTCCTTGAACTATGAATACTAAACTTTCTGTGATTGTTACAAATAATTGCACTGAAACAGAGAAGATGATTGAATAACTTTCAACAGTTTTGATATGTAAATGAAGCTGGTGTTTCTTTGGGTTTAAAAAATCTGGCTATTTGTTTGATTCTGTGGTCTTATGTGACAATATGACACTTCACACACAATTCCTGCTTATGGCTAACTTAATTTTAGAGGAATGGATGTCTTAAATACCTGAATGTAAAACCAAATGGAAGATGTTTGCTATTAATTGCTTGTAGATACTAAGTCGCTTATTGGCTCAAGATACTGGCTAAAATCACTTGAAACATAACTAAAAAGCACAAATCTATTAAATTGTAATGTTTCATGTTGTAGATAAATCATGTAGTCATACAGCATCAGAATTTTTTAAATGGTCCTTAGATAATATTGTTCATAAAACAGTGGTCCTGTTTTAAACTCTAGCATACAGCTCTTATATACTGTTATTGCAGTAAGTTCTGCTACTGAAGGTACATAATAATAGTAATGCATGAACATTGTTTAATAAAGCAGGAAATGATTTTTTGTGTATCTCATTTCTCCTAGCAACCAGATAACATTGTTTATGTGATGGATGCTTCCATTGGCCAAGCTTGTGAAGCTCAAGCTAAAGCTTTCAAAGACAAAGTAGATGTAGCTTCTGTTATTGTTACTAAGCTTGATGGACATGCCAAAGGAGGTGGAGCTCTTAGTGCGTAAGTACTGTGGTCCAACATCTGGCCATGCACAGCTGGCCACAAAATGCGTTTGTGTCTCGCAGAAATGTGTTCTGTGAAAGTGTCGCTGTCACACTGCACAGCATCCAAGTCAGTCACAGTAACACTTAGATTCTTACCCTTCTTCTGGTGGGTAGGATCACCCATTGATACTTCATGTCAGAATCAGATATGGTGTATTTTCAATACAGTAGTATGTATTGTCACAGGTCAGACTTTCGTCTTCTGAAATCAGCATCAAGCAATATTCATTGCAAATTGTGTATCAGGCATTTTTCCAAAAAGATAAATCTGGGCTCAATAGATACGACTGACATGAAGAGTTTTACATCCCAAGAGTTTTTACCAAAAAGGGAAAAACTGTACCTCATCATGTCTAGTGACCTTAAAACTGTGATGCAAATCAAACTTCTGGATTGGCAGTGTCCAGAAACTTGGTGAAAAGTTGTCTGCAGTCATACTTACCCAAATTCCATTCTTGTTGGACTTCCCATGTGCTGTATCTTGGCAGAGTATGGACTAGAAAATGTTACATTTTATCTTCAGCCTTTTATGATTGTTCAAGCTGCCTTTCAATGATAGAGCTTGTATGGAGCTGAGATGATTTGTCAAAACAGTCAAAATTAACTGACACTGACATACTAAATCACTGCCTGTCTTTGATCTGAAGTGTTAGACCTCCTAAACTGCTATATGTATTTTGCTTTATTTATAGCATAATGTTGGAAGACTAAAGCTTTCGATATTTTCATTTTGCTGTTGTTCTAGTTGTCATGTGCCTGTGTGCTTTAAGTCTGCTTCTTTGCTCTGTACTGTCTGTGGACTGGAAGCTGAGTTTCATCTAAAAGCTTGTGCCAATGTGGTGGAAAGGTTCTGAGTTTTATGTTTGAGCTTTTTCCTGTGTTTGTGTGAGGAACCTTGAAGAAATTGTGATCAATGCCTGTCATCTGACAGTATTATCATTAGTATATGTATCAATAATATCCCAGTATTAGGATAAACTGTAGAGGATTCGTTTTTTCTTCTCAAGTTTCTTAAACTCAGCAGTGAAAATAAGCAACTTCTATTTCTGTTGATGATTTTTTCCAAATAGAGTTTGTGTTTTATAAAGTACTAATCAGAAAAAAATCTTTTTAACTACTCTGAGCTAAACATCCAAGTGCTGGGTGTTTCTTCATTAATAGTTTGAGGAGTAAGGCAGACACTTCAGACAGAATGCATAGTGTTGATAATGCCTAGCGGATTATATTAATACGTGGTACAAAAGATAGATGGTATTTGAGAGTCCATTTCATAAAATATGTTTTATTGCAGAGTTGCTGCCACAAAGAGTCCTATTATTTTTATTGGGACTGGTGAGCACATAGATGACTTTGAACCCTTTAAAACACAGCCTTTCATCAGCAAGCTGCTTGGTATGTCCTATGTACAACTATACTTAAGACACTTTCAGTTGGATAATAAAAAGTCGAAGTGTAATCTTTTTAATGCTAATTTCAGAGCTGTTTTCTTTTCCCAGGTATGGGTGATATTGAAGGATTGATAGATAAAGTAAATGAGTTAAAGTTGGATGATAACGAAGCACTCATAGAAAAGCTAAAACATGGTAAGTTATTCCCAAAGCCTGACTAGCAGATGCATTACAGTGACTTGACCGTGGCAGGTTTTCTGCAGTGGAGACCACTGAGTTAATTTGTGTTGTGTGTAGACACAAACAACTTGTTCATGTGCACAATGAAGAATTCTTTCTCTAGTAAATGTGGCAGCCAAGTAAATTGGGTTGTGTTTTTCAAATGATAAGTCTGTCAGACTATAACTGCAGAATAACTAGCCTAATGGTTCAGCATGTGCCATCTGAAACTGTTTAGCCATATTAATAGTGGAGAGGTTTATTTATCCACTTACCTATGTAGTATAGTATTTACCTTATAAATACGAAGAGTAATTGAAAAAGGAGAGTAAGACTAAAATGCTACTGTGACTTCTGCTAACTTCTCTTTTGTTGTTGTGCTTCAGGTCAATTTACATTAAGAGATATGTATGAACAATTCCAAAACATCATGAAAATGGGACCATTCAGTCAGATCTTGGTCAGTTATCCCCAAAATCATTTTATTTTATCAGACTTTCATTGATATTTGACAAATTTCTGTAAACTTAAAACTCTTCATTGAAATTTATGTTATAATCTATGCTCTATTTTTCAAAAAGGTGAAATGATTGGCCTACTGCAGTATGTAACTACTGAACTAACAGTTGCTGTCTGTATTTCTTTCTGCTTAATTAAAGTTATAGCTTTGCCTATTCTGACACAGCTTTTGTTTTCCCTTCTTAAAACAAGGGCATGATCCCTGGTTTTGGAACTGACTTCATGAGTAAAGGCAATGAACAGGAATCAATGGCAAGGCTAAAGAAACTCATGACTATAATGGACAGTATGAATGATCAAGGTAAAACAAATTTCACTGTTTTTCCAGTATTTTTTTCTTGATTGCTGAAGAAGCTTATTTAGAGAGATCTTTCTGGAAACAAAAAGACATATTGTAGCATGTACAAGGACAGAAAATTACAAGAATGTAACATTCTTTGAAACACCTCGGAGTACATATGTCTCCAAATTTCATAATAAATCTAAATATTTAGGGATACTTTGCCTGTTGCTGCTCTGGCTTGTGTAGAGTAAGTGGGGTTTTGAATAACTTCCATTCTATTAGAAATTAATATATTTTTTATTTTTGTATTATAACTGTTCATAAATTATTAATGCTATACTTGCAAATTAAAAAGCTATGTTAATCTTTAATCTAGCATTGCTGTCTTTTTTCCTACCCACCCTGAAATTTACTTGGTGACATAGCCTGGTCTCTGAAATTCAAAGTGTTGTTTTTATTCCACCCATAACTCCTGCAGTAGTATGCTCTTATCCTTGTGCTAAACGATTAATATGCCTTAAGATGAGGTATCCTGAGAGCATAATTTATTCAGACAGCTTTTTTTATCACGGTGATTAACCTATGAATATAAGAGCTTTTTAGTATTACTTCCTAGAATATTATGTCTCAATGATTTACGTAAAATTTTGCATTGTCACTTCTATAAATAAGTTTTTATTCTCTGGCTCAAAATTAAATTGTCAACGATGAGAACAGGTTTGCTTCAAACTGTAACTTTTTAATGTCAGTAACTCAATGGATTTTTCTTTTCCGCACTGTAATTGCAGAACTTGACAGTACAGATGGTGCCAAAGTTTTCAGTAAGCAGCCAGGAAGAATCCAAAGAGTAGCAAGAGGCTCAGGTGTTTCTACCAGAGATGTTCAGGAGCTTTTGACCCAATACACTAAGTTTGCACAGATGGTGAAAAAGATGGGAGGCATCAAAGGGCTTTTCAAAGGTAAAAAAATTCCCAAACAAACAAAAACCCCCAAACCAACACCAAAAACCCCACCCTAAAATGTATTAACTCGGTGGGGCGGTCACTTGATATGTGAACACAGAGGAAATGAGAAAATATTGATTAGGGAGAAAGTGAATTGTAGCTCACTCATTTTCATGATGCGTGAAAGTTGTTTTATGTGACCGGTAAGAGCTGCGCTGTTCTTCATGACACCGATGTGTAACTTAGCAAGGACAGCTCTACTGTATTTCTATCAGTGCAGACTTGATTACTGCTGGAGTACTCACACTTCAGTCTGTTATGTGGAGTGCGGGGACTGTTGATCCTAAATGTACTTTTAAGTGGCTGATGTAGTAGCTTCTGATAATGTACTCGTTGATTTGAATCTAGAATTAGGAGGTAACATTTGGATTTTATTACTAGCCCCATGTGTTAATCCACTTTCTTACTACTGCTCTTTTCTTTTTATTCAGGTGGTGATATGTCCAAGAACGTAAACCCATCTCAGTTGGCCAAACTGAACCAGCAGATGGCAAAGATGATGGATCCAAGGGTTCTTCATCATATGGGTATGTACTGACTTCTTAAAGCTTGAAGAGACGACTGCCAATTATGGTGGAGCATTTGAAATACAGAAGTGAGGGGGGATGGGAGAGTATCTGCATTATGTATCAGTATTAAGTATTTCTAGGGTTTTGTAACAAGAATCAGAAAATTTAGTCCAGATGCTCTGCACTTAGAAGTGCTTAATCTAGTCTTTTCATTTGGATTCAGCTCTCAAAGTGAGCAACTGGAATGGTGTCTGGGAAAAGTGATGACTTGAAGAATGTCTATGGTAAAACAAGTCTTCCTAGACTTCCCTTCTAAGATTGCTTCAAGTAATTAAATTTGACAAGAGAAGCTTTAAGTAAGGACCCCCATACCTGAACCTTACTAATTGATAATAGTAATTCTGTCAAGGTTTTTTTCTTTTGTCTAGTTCTTAATACAAAAGTCATCTTAAAACCTACTTAAAGTCTGGTGTTTTGCAGACCTTTCTGAATTACTCACACAGTTCTTTACTTTCAATAGCTGTTTAAACCTAGTTTGACAGTCTTGGGCTTCTGCCTTTGTATATTACTGGAATAGTGTGTGCACAGTAATGATGCCTCAAGCAAGAGAGCTTTGCTTCAGAGTTAATTAACACATTCGTGTTCTCACTTATTTTCTCCAGGTGGCATGGCTGGTTTGCAGTCAATGATGAGACAGTTTCAACAAGGTGCTGCTGGGAATATGAAAGGCATGATGGGATTCAATAATATGTAAAGAAGCCTTAATACAAATGGACTTGGTTGACTTTTCATTGCAACTTCACCAAATCAATTTGCTTTCTTCCTTTTTACAGTGATGGGAGAGTGGTCTTTTGAAATCTTATCCAGGCTTCTCAGTTTCTACATCTAATTTCTGAAAACTATTGTTATAAATGAACAAAGAGGGTTGGCTTTTGTAGGCCCGAACAGTTAAGAGTTGAGATGCTTGCATAGTTATTTGTTAAGAATTATGATCTGTTATAAAGAGTTATTGTTTATACAGAGTGTTAATAAGGTTCCGGGGGGGAGTAGTACTAGGTTCACTTCTGTATTAGCATTAGGGAACTAATTTGTGAATTAAGGTAAGCTTTAGTGGAGGGAGAGACCTCAGAGGGATATATTTAGAGACCAACCCTTGGTCTGTAGGCAAGCTGCACGGCAAGGATGAATCGTAATGAGGAGCTCTCCCTCGGAACTCGGATGATGTCACCCAGAGGAGGGACCAAGAGATCGACACCCCCTAGCAACATGTACCCAACCAACCACTCGGAACCTCAGGGGAGGGACTGTGGGTGGTACTCTGGGAGGGGGTATAAACAGGGCGGCCCTCAGGATCTCTGGGTCTCTGACCGCTCTGCTCGATGGTGGTCAGGCACCCAGTGTGGCCCTTTCCTCAGGGGAATTAGCCAACCCGCTGTGTAGACCCTAACTGTTCCTTTAATAAATCTGTTAATTTTAATGAATTGGCGTTTGTTTTATATCACTATTTTTGCTTAAATTAGTTCCTCTCCACTGATAACTGATGGCACAAAGAATAATTCAATTTAATAAAACAAAATCATAATGTAAAATTTTAATATTTAGAGACACTTTTTAATTGTTTACATCAAATGGCAGCCATTATATTTATAAACAACCCTGATCTTTGGTCAGAGTAACATAAAATGTGACAAATATACTGTAAAATAAAATTTAAGTGATTATAAACAAGGGAGTGGCCTGTTTTTTCAGTTCCTTTTAACTGTCCTCTATCAGTATGTAATGAGATTCCTTAGTTTGGTTTGTTTCTAAAGCTGTTGTGACTCATGTTTGGCATAGATACTATAAGAATATTGCAGTACCTGAAAATGTGCTGTTGGTGCTCAGCTGGGGAGCGTTTTTAGAATGTGGATGTGTTGTGCTCAGATTTGTACAAGACTTTGTAAAGAATTTTACCGTTCTTCTCCTATACACAAAGAATCAAGTGACTGAAAAAATACATGTATGCAGATATCAAACTGTCTCATATGCTGAAGATAATCTTCATCCCAGGCTGCCAATTAAGCAGTTCTTTTGTTCTGGAGATAATTTCTAATGCATATTAGGTGGAATTTTGTGCTGATACTGAACTTTAAAACACCTGTATCTAACAGAGCATACTGTCCCAACTCAGCTACAATCTGATCTTCATTTCCTATAGCATTTGCTTAGTATTTCAGTTTACTGTGTTGGTCTCAAAAGGGTAGAATCTACAGACATGCTTTAGAAATGAGGTGTAGACCAAGATGAACCTTGAAATCCAACATAGATCTTGGCAAATATGGTAAGATCTTTTACCCTTATCTTAGGGTAAGAGGGTGTATTATAAATTTGATTATACTGCAGAGTGCTTGGTTTGTAAACGGACACCTATTGCTGCTGTCTAGATAAAGTTGAATGCAATAATTAAAACAAGTGGGTCCCTCTGTCAGCCAGTTCTCTTGAGACAGTGGCAGCTAACAGGGAATATCTTATATAGGAAATTATACTCTTGCACGAATAAAATGTAAGGTATGCTGTAATGTAGTTTATAATGTGAAACTATCTCCTGCTTGATTCATAGTATGCCTTCAATATATGGTGGATGCTGAAAATCATCAAGTATCCCATCTCCCTAAATGCACTGCATTTTATGCATGGCATTAATCTGTAAAGTGACCAGTTAAGTTGAATCTTTGTATTTTAAATATAATGAAAGAACGAGTTCTTGCATATCACCAGCTTGTGGGGAAGTTGTCCTCAGCTACTGAAGTGGTGTGCTTACTAAAGCCTGATTTTTCTTTTTTATAGTATTTTTAGTTCTTGAACAGTATAAACCAATGCAATATGCAAAACCATGCAGAAAAGAGTATGAAATCTTGGTTTGAAATGCAGTCTGTAGGGGAGAGTGGATGGTTAATGCTTTTGATGGAAGTCAAACATGAATAGGGATATTGAGGATGAACAGTGAAGCACTGTGCTCGAGGACAGGCTCAGTCAGACTGTCAAGTTACCAACAATTAACTCTATTTTCAGCTTATGGCCTACATTTAGTTTCAACTTTTAGTTCACCGTTTCCCAAGTACTAAAACTGCAACCAGATAGGAAGAGAACTGTTACTAGCTGAGTGTTGGCAGAGACAAGGGCAAGTTGAGAATGCATTTCCTTTAAAGTGTAAGATGTGTCAATTGTTATTTCTAAGATATATGCTGGAATGAACAATGTGTATATTGCTCTTACCTTAGCAAGCCAGGTAGAAGATACTTTGGAGCCTGCTTAGAAAAATTGCCTGAGGATCTCAAGTCTGGGGGAAAAAAAAAATTACGGAGACACTAAGAACAAGAGTTCAACTGTATAGGACATCTAAATGGATTGATGACTTACATGGCCTCTCATAGCTTGATGCAAATAAAACTTTCCTGACAAGTATGTAACAACACTCCCAGCACCATTTTCTTGCACTGGGTTTTTGTACTCATCCTCTACCGGATCTCAGAAAAGTCTGCACAAAAGTTTTCTCTCGCATACAAGAACCTTGAAGAGCTTAGAGTCAAGCCAAATTCACTGGAAATGCTTAGAAGGCTGAGGTCTGTTTTCCTGTGTGTATCTTGCTGAAAGCTGTTGTGCTGTCAGACAAGCTTTTGTCTGAGCTGTTTGAGCTCAGTCTGCTGCTGAGCAGCCTACTAAGAGGAAATGGTTGTGATGGTCAATAGATAGCTGTGTGATACCAGCTGCACAATTAACTATTAGCGCACACAAATAGCTATGGCTTCGTTAACTCTCTACCTTTCCATAGGACTTTCAGTAGTAATGTGCTAAATGTATTAAACTTGTCTAAGCTGCAAATGCCAATTGTTCTGGGGGGTGAAAGATTAAGTTCAGTATGACTGTACACCAGCTAAAATCACAGTAGAGGCAAAGGAAAGCAAGTTGGTTGGTGGATGATTTAATGTTGTTCTTGAGGAGCTGTTACTCTATTCCAACCAGTCCTTTACTAACCAGAATGTATACTATTGGGGGTAAAAAATATTTGTGTATCCTAATATTAGTTTGTTTCTTTGCAACTTTAAGTGATGTATGTTTGTTGTAATCCCTTAAGCAGATATTCAGCCCGGTACTGTTATAATACTTTAACCTTTTGTTCACGTGTTTCTGTAATCATACATTGTATGTCAGCCCTTTTCACAAGGGAACATTTTTCTGCCTTATGCTAGTTTAATTGTAAGTCTGATGTGTCTGTACCTTCCCTGAGCTTTTGTCACGGACTCTGGATAATGCTTTGATAATATGACTAAGAAAGCATCTAAGACCCCGTATGTGCTATAGAGTGTAATATTTTGGAAACTATTCTTAATGGTGCAGGATTGAAAGATGGCTCTTGCTCTCATATAAGTGCATGTTACAGCCATTAGTTACATCCCCCCGCAAATTAAAACTACTCCCTTCTCAGTCCCATAAAAAGAATGCTTCAAATGCTTCCCCCTCCAGCTGTTTTCCACTGGTAGTTGGCATTTACTAATGTACATTTTGCCGGGGTCAGCCCTCCTCCTCTGTTCAGGCTGGGCCATCTCCCACACCACGGAGGCCTCAGCACACACTGGAGGCAGAAGGGCTGCCACCTCTCCCCAGGAACAGCTGAGTAAACCTCTTACCTGACAAACACTTCTCTTCTCCCACCCTCCTGGGCCTGCATGTTATCTTACCCAGCCGCAGCCCAGGGGCCAGGGCACCCTTGGTGTGCATCACTTTCTTGTTCAAGGGTTTGTTCTTTACAACGGGATGAGTTACCTGAACCAACACCCAATCCTGGAAGGCTGAGCAAAGGTGGTCCTGGACGAGCAAGACCCCTAACTACTGTCAAGGAACTCCATCTGCTTCTTAAAATATTATTCTATTATTTTGCAGGGTTTCACACTATTTTTGGAAGATGATGTGTGTCTTCCCCCAGAACGTGTGCTTTTCCCTCCGTGCAATGGGGGTATGTTTCCGCCTCTGTGGAGTTACGGCTGTCCCTGGCAGCCCGGCCGCCTCTGGCCTCTCCCCTGCCTCCCTCCCGCCTCCGGTTAAGGCCGGGCTGCGGAGAGAAGCGAAATGACCGAGGCCGGAGTGAAAGGTGCCCCACTCTCTGCCGGGTGCATCCCGGCCGGCTCCTGTGGGCGGCCAGCTCCGGCGGGCCGCAAGCACCGCCCCGGCGGGCGGTGCGACGGACGGTGCCGCCCGGCCGCTCTCGNCAGGGGCTGTCCGCCATCACCCTTTACTGCGCGCCCGCCGCCGGCGCCATGGAGCCCGAGCAGGTGAGCGGGGCCGACGGGCGGCACTCCCGGTCGCTCCGGGCGGGCGGTGGGGCCCGGGCGCTGCCGCTTCCGGAGTGGGGCGAGGCCGCGGCGGGTCCGGCCGGGGCGTGAGTGGTGGCCGCGGCCTCACCTCCCAGGGTGGTGGGACCCCCCGGTTCCCCGCTGTGGCGGTGGGGTGCAGTGGTCCGGCCGCGGGAGAGGAGATTTGTCTGTCAGCCAGTCTGTCCTTCCATCCAGCGCGCTGTAATTACAGTCAGCGCGGCGGGCACGCGTGTCTCTGGTGTCTCCGGTGTCTCCTGCTCGTCTGCGGACAATGCCTCAGACAAACGAGCCTGATAAATATTAAAGTGAGACAGGTTTCCACTTCCCTCCGTGCTGTCAAGTTGGCGAAGGCGTGGGAGGTGGTCAGGGACAGCAGCTCTTAATTACAGTGCAGCCCGGCCAGCTCGCCTGTCGCTGCCGCGGCCGCTCCTCGCACCGGCCTCGGCTTCGCCCTGGGTGTTGTAGGCGCTGCCGCTGCCCCTTCACCGGTTACGGTGCCTTTCCAAGGCTTGTTGGGAGGGTGTTTTTTCTAATAGTCGCCCTCCGGGTCTGTCATCTCGTTGTCTTTTGTTTCAGAAAGATTCAATGCTGTTTAATTTCAGTTGAAACACAAGGGTGGGAAGTCAAACAAGCAATATGGAAAAAACCCAAACCACCCAAACCTAAACACTCTCCCCTCCCTCCACGAACCCTAGCTAAAAGAAATGATCAAAAAAATCAGTAAGACAGCCAAGACAGCATGGTAGAAATATTTTTCATTGGCTATTACCAGCCTTCTAGTGACTAGCAGTATCATGTCAGTAGATCTGTGCAAATTGAATTACTTACCATTCTCAGGGAGAGTGGACGTCACACACTTTTGAGCTTTGGGTCATAAGCTCTCACAAGGTTAAAAGATGCCAAAGTGAATAGCCTATTACTTTTTGATTTTCTTCTTCGTCCTCCTGCATGAAACTTTATGTTACTGCATCACGTAATATTACTTGTGTCAGCTCTCCCAGCTTGCCTGCAGGTGTCCAGGCACACCTTATCCTTAATTGTAGTTTATTTATTTTGGCATTTTATATGTGGACTAAAATTCTATTGTGCTGGGTATTGCATCAACACTGTCAAAAGATGCCCTGCTCTCTCTCAGTTTCTGGACGAAGGGTGAGATAGAGTGGGTGTAAAGAGGGTAAACAAGGAACATGAGTTTCAGATCCTGGCTGCCTGACAGGCAAGGTTTGTATGTGTGTCATAAAGCCAAGAAAAATTCCAAGAGAGCATTTGAAGGAAAGGGGAAGTCGCTTTACAGTGTTTATTGAGTACCTTAAGAGTGTTAGCTAGTGTGGCAAAAGCAAGAGGGTGACCGGCCTTGGTGTCTAATAGTTGCCGGAATAGAAGCCAAAGTAAATACTTCTGTGATGTGGGGACAAATGCTGAGTCTTTCAAGACCATGTAATATGTTAGAGAAGGAGGAGTCTGTGGAAAAAAAATGAGGTCAGAAACCTGACTACAGCCACTCACTAAAAGAAAGATCTTTGTAAAAACTTCCTAAACTGGAAAAGAAGATCAAATTTATAAAGGTAGATCAAAAGTATAAATTCTCAAACAAGAAATACTGTAACATTTGAGCTATAAAGTGAATCCAGCTGATAACTCCAGAATAGATCTGCATTCCCACAGTTTTGGAAAGATAAAATTTATTTGTGCTGAACTTCCTGCTCATACCTGGGAGAGTTGGCTGTTATTGATGCTGTGCAGGTAAAACTTAAAAGGCCAGTGATGACTAAAACCCACACTCAGGTTTGTTGACTCGGTAATAACCAAAGCAACAGCTGATATTTTATTTTATTTAATTTAATAATGTAGGACTTTGAGCCAGATTACTAAGGGAATCAGATTAACTGTTCCTTGGTGAATCCTTACTGTCTTGAACTACTGCATTTGTCTGAAATATTGTGCCGGTACCAGCTATGTGGAGCTGCTTACTGTAGGTAGTGTGAGTGTGGGATGGGTGTACAGCGAACTAAAGCTTGCTTTTTAAACTTGAAATATTAAACATTTTTTTAAAGTTAAAATATTTTAAGCATTTGCACTAAATGAGCCAAAATCAGGTGAAGAGACTGTGCTTTTAAAGGAACTCTAAGGAGGGTTTCACATTTCTTGCTGTTATTAATCACAGTGATATTTATGATGTGGTGTTTGCAAGAAACAGTGCTCTTCAGTACTGTGACTAAATATAAAAACAGTGTCATTGTACGATGCCAATAAACGAGTGTGAAATATTCATAAAAAGCTGATTCTGTGGTGCTTTTTGCACCAAGAGATACAGAACCGAGTCACAGGAAGTGGCACCTGCTTTTATAAGTGCAGCAAAGAGCGCTCCCTGTGCTCAGGTTGCCTCACTGTTTTCAGCATTTGTGTTTTGTGTTTTGCTTTGTCCCTAAGACTGGTAACAGAGAGATTGCAGTGAGCCCCAGGTAGGCAGTTTTGTCTTTCTACATGAAAGTGTGATTCTGCATGAAAATACAGTCCCGTTTCAGCTGAATTACCCCATTGAAAACTTTCTGCTGGATTCTGCTCTGCTCCTCCAGGAAAATGCCTGAAATGTGGCAGCGTGGCTAAAGAAACGCTGGGGGAGGCTGAGATGACTTGCAGTTTTGAGAAGCGGTGGTACAGGGCTCGGAGAGATGATGAATGGCTGCGCTCCCTCTCCACACTGCAGAGCTCAGCACACGATCTTTACCTTCCCTCCCTCTTCTCTCTGGGCATGGGAAGAATCTGTGGCTGGAATGACGGAAGCCGTTCTGCTCCCCACGACCCCCTGCTGCCCCTATCTCCCATGCCCACTTGTCTTTCCCGGCTAACCAAGCCTGCTTGCCTTGCAAAGCTGCGTTGTGTAATCTAGCACGAGAGATGGGGATGGTGATGCTGCACTTGCAGTGATTAAGGGATGTCTTACAACTCTGTGATAAAGCATGTCTTTTTATTTATGATTTTGAATTGTGCTAATGTGGAGATCGTTAGGTTTGTATAGGGATGAAGTTAGAAATTGGAATGTGCCCCTTTTATGCAACCTGGATTCTGCACACGCTATGCATGTCATTCCTTATACAGTTTCAAATTACATGAGCTCATGCATTTTTAAAAACTTTCATGGTACATTAAAAACATGTGGTTGACATTTCCTAACCTCTGTGGCCTTCTCTACACGACAGAATTGTTTCCAGCACAGTTTTGTGCATTTGATGCAGTAGCATCTAAAAGCCCTACCAAGATGAAGGCTCTGTTTTGATAGCTGCAATACAAAACCTTACTAAAATTCTGTGCCTGCAGGAGTGACTAGCCTAAAGATTTATTGACTGGCCTTTGAACTAGAAGTATATATTCTTAATGCTTGTGACCCAAAGACTGCATTGTAGCATTCAGCAGCTGGAAGAACACAGCCAGACATTGTACTTCTCCCTTTTTATGTTCTTAACCACAAAACTAAGTGTTGTCCTTTCACCCTGGTCCCTTGTACTAATCATGGTTGCTGATGAAAGCCCACAGGGGCAGATTCCTTGGTGCATCTTTTTAAAGCTTGAGCCTGGCTGCTTAGTTACTCAGTTCTCTTTTGTGCTAGAGGTGTCTGAACTTGCAAAGATGTGGCTACAGCCTATGAACTACTTGATTAATTTAATTAGATATTAATTCCAAACCCAACAATACTTTTAAATATTAAAATTTATGTGCTTATCAAATTATTTAATGAAACATGCCCCCACAAGAAACCTTTTTGTTACTTTTAGAGAAGGGATCGATTTTTACATATGTGCAAACAAGAATGTTTCTGTCTTTTACCTACAGGCAAGCTCTTTTAAATGTCCACTGTATATGCTAATCAATCTAAAATACTTAAAATATCTCATGAAGTTTGTTAAAGGGGAGCTTTCCAGTTCCAGAAGCATGTACTTGAGATAATGTTTTTTTTTTCCTTTGTAGCAACCTTCAAAGGGAGATAGCGGCTTTGAGAATGTGGAGCTGGGTGTCATAGGAAAGAAAAAGAAAATTCCAAGGAGGGTTATTCATTTTGCAAGTGGAGAAACAATGGAAGAATACAGCACAGATGAAGAGGAAGATGAACAAGAGAAAAAAGACCTGTTGCCACCTGTAGATCCTGTAGGTATTTTGCTTGATAAATTGCTACCTCTGGTTTACTGGGTAACTGTCAACATTTTATACTTTATTTTTTGTGTCATAAATCCGATACAGTCTTTAGTATTATAAATTCTAATAATTTGATTGGCTTAAGGGGCTCAGAAATCTGTGAGAAATATTCTTGGGAAGTTTTGTCCTGGAGTTCTCCTCCACTAAAGTAGCCTTATTAATTAGAAATGGGTTTAATTTCTTCACAGTTCTAGTTTGTCTTCTCCAGAATTTCCCTTTTGAATAATATTTGCCTGCTATCTCCTTGATTTGTACTGTTGTTTAAAAAAAGAATTGCAGGAGAGACATTTTTTCCCTTATATTTGTTGACAGTGGAGAGTTAAAGCTGTAGTTTAGAGTTACCATACCAACAATTTGATACAATTAAAAGAGTATAGGAGGAAAAGAAACAGATGATTTGCAGAAATAAAGGAAAACTGGTGTAATTCATGATATATAAAAAACAGGTTTTAAAGGACCTGCCTAGTCCCTATAGGTAATGTTCATCGGTCTTGTAAGCTACTGAGATGTTGCTCAGCCTGTGAATGGAGTTTCCGTTTATTGGTCCAAATTCAAGTGAAGTCTCAACAATTAAAACCAGTAGTGTGCATTGTAGCTGCTAAAATGCATTTTCCTTTTTGTCAGTGATTCTGGATCTATACTTAGAAGTTAAATGAAATATATAATCTGTCTTATTTTGTTGGCCTGTCTGATAAACTGTTCTGTAGTGATAGTGTGATTGCAAAGCTTACAGCCGCGTGTGCCAACACCGGCGGCAGCAGCTCCCCGCCCTCTGGCAGTCAGTCCCAGAGAAAATCCACATCCTGCTCTTCCCCTCTCCACATGCCCAGTCTCATGTTTCTTGTATGACAACTCCAGAAGCCGGTGTCCCAACCACCTCTTTTCTTAGCCCTGTACCACAATCCTTGCCCCAGTAACCTGAGTCTGCAGTCCCAATCCCTGCCTGCTGGTGGAGCTCTCTTCTTGGCCCTCTCTGCGCTTGGGTGCCTCTACTGAGGTGGAGACACCAAACTGGCTGTGTCCTTCCTGATGTGCTGGAGAGTGGTCAGGCAGGCAGGAGCTTCGTGCAGCAGATAGTCCTGCCTGGTTGCACACTGGAGGCAGGCACTGGTGTAGAGCTGCTTGTTCCCACACTTCAGAGAAGAGTCCTTGCCTGCACAGAAAACGGTGCCCTGCTTTCTACTTGACATTGCTGTTGAAATGACTCCTGCACCATTGTTTGGGAATCCATAATTACCAAATGTTGTGGTTGAAGCTTTCGATTAACTCTACAGTAGTAGGCCCTGTATTTATTAATATGTGTATCCATTGTGGGAGAGCTTGGCTTTCTTGAAGGGACTTTCTGCTTATGCTCTTCTGAAGAAGTGGTGAACCATAAGAGGTTTGCTTTGACTGTCGAGCAATACCTCTCTTCCCCTCTGTAAAATGAATTTATCTTGAAGAAGAAAAAAGGTGGGTTGAGGACTAAGCTCAGTGAGACTATGGGAATTTAGCTGGGATTGGGGTTCCTAATGACTCACAGGTTAAGCTGTTGCATTGCATTTTGCATGGATTGATGGCAGTGCTCTCTTTCTTGGCAGGCAGTTCTTGTATACAACAAAAAACAGCATTAGCCTGATAGCAGGTAGGATATTATCAGTATAAAATACACATGAAATTTATAGTTGGGAAAGGAATGTATTATAGTCACAAACGATGTTAAGCTGCCTTGCTGGGTACTAGGGTGGTTTTTTCCTCCATAAGGATCTTCTCAAAGAAATGCAAGAAGTGTGAAACTTACTGACTATTATGGTAATGTTCAGGTATCTTCAGAGTGAGGTCTGTTACCCACTAGGCAGTCATGTCAGATATTTTTTTCCCAATTATAATGAGCAGGAAACAAGATGTGTATAATTTTTGGTGCTGTTTTCTGACATTAGAAGAGTTCCATGGTGGTGCTGTGATGGAAGGCTCAGGAGCCTTGGTGTAGGTGTTGTGAGGGCAGACTTGCACGCTGCTGTGGAAATGGACAGTTAACTAAAGAGCCCTCAAGTGTGCACAACAGCCAGGAATGCTGCGTGATTGTTCCCCTCCTTTCCTAATACCAATTTCTTTTCTGAATACCAAAATGTATATTGTGTGGTGGAGTTAAAATTGCGTTATTCTCCTTTCACAGTTTATTAAATCCTTAATTTTAAATACACTTTTTAATAAAAGGACCTCCCAAACCAGAGTAGTTTATTGTGGAGCACACTATGCCTTATTATGTATTGCTTTTTTACCTCAGACAGAATGAACTTGATTAGAGCAGGGCTTGCCATTAAGTGGGGTTTACTTTATCTCCTGCATGCTTTGTGTATCCCAGCTGAGCCAGACAATTGAAGAAATGTTAGTCCAAGCTGAGCTTTGATGTTTTAGCCAACAGCTGCTTTTAAAATGTTTTTATTGTATGATTTCTATAAAAGCAATTAAATAGTCTGTTTGCAGAGACCAGCGTGTCTAAAACTTGTTATCTCAGTTGGGATACAAGAAAGTACGTTGCAAATAATAGCTGTTTCTGGACCAGTTTATTTTTAGAAAAAACACATTTAATATTTTGAATAGAAACTTTCTATCATGAAATTTCAAAGATGTGCTGGTATTAGCATCCTGGCAGCTTTTGAATGAGTTTAAGGGAAACAAATATTTTGCTGTGTTGTAAAAAAATGTCTTCAGTAAGTACCTTGGTATAATTGTGTTTTAGAGCTAAGCAGGGAATGACAATGTGTTTCTTACTAAGCAAAGTAGTATGTATATATCCTGGTAATACCATAACCAGAGCACTTGGTGTGGTGGGTTCCTGTTACTCGTAACAAAACAAATTTTCAAAAAGAACTGGGTTTTAAATTTTCTTTGAAACAACTTCTGGTGCTTCTATAGGTCAGCACTCAGTTCATTGACACTGTTGGACTGGGGTGTCCATTCTATTATGTTTTGTATTTTTTAATCCAGAACACAGGATATTATTTTTTAGATACTAGCATTTGGTATTATCTGAATGTTCTCACACTGAAATTCAAATGCTTTAATAGCATAAATGTATTTTTTGATTATTTTGTCCTAAAATGTAGATGTTTGCACTCTATATGTAAATTTTCTTTTGCTTTTGTCCACCAAAACTTTATTTTGTATTAATTAAGAAGATAATCCTTCTGTTTATCCTTGGAGGAACACTTGGTGGTGCAGCACTTTGCTGCATTCACCTATTAGATGAGTAGGCAGAAGGTGGAGTGTAAGTCTTCACAGAGGAGCTGTAAGCAACATGACTGTTGGTGTGATAACCTTAGTGTTCATCCCGAGAAGACATCTGCAGCAAAGCTCCAGGGGAGATTTAAGTTTGTTAACCTTCAATGCTCAGAAAGATTGAAACACATCCTTGCAGGAAGATTACCTTGATATCCTGTAGTTAAAAGGGCCTTAACTTCAAATAGCAAAAAGTCCTCTCTTGAGGACCATCAAACTCTGATTTTCTTTAAGAATTTGGGGATGAAGGAGAAATAGTCACTGACCAAGAAATAACTACTCATGGTAGAAGCTCTCGATGGAGGATGGTATGTGTGTTCCTGATCTTGTTTTCACTGGCTTATCTTAGATGCCACGGTTTTACATGGTGCATACACTAAAGAACCTATTATAGCAATGAACAGTCAAGGATTAAACTAACTAAAAATGTATCTTGGCATGGTAAACAATGAAAAAGTATCTATTTGGTGGTGTATATTAACTGTTGAATACAGGATTTTGTTTTTCCTAAATCAGGAAATTATTATTTTTCTCATTTTGCCATTTTCTCTGACAAAAAGAAACCCTACATACCTTGGAAAATTTAAGCGTTATTAGGGCTGAAATCTGCCAAAAATAAATACATATGTGGATTGTTTAGGAACATGGTGCACTCAGAAATTCAAGGGAACGTGTGTGCTCTCTTTGGCAGCCCCATAGTAGGCCACAAAATCGTGTTCTGTTATTGAACCAGAGGCCCCTTGGTTTTATCAGTGATTGAATCCATTATGTTCATTCCTATTTAAATTAAAATTGTACATTAAGATTTTTTGTAATTTAAAAGTCAATTGTCAAAACCATTGTGTTTTCCATTTTTACAACAAAATAAAGACAGGATAGTTGAATAATATAATTAAACATTGTAGAAACGTATACTAAAGAGATGGATTGCAGGAGAAATACAGTAAACCAGTGCACTGTGTTTCATACTGTCCCTTGTTCCCAGTCAAGAAATACAGTATTGCTGTGTCCTTGAGTTGATTACAGACTGAGCATCAAGGTTTCTCTGGCTGGCCAAAGGAAGCTGAAATACTGTATCTGGGTATGTGGTTCTGCAGGTCTGTAGGGCCTGACTTGGGTATGGTTTTACAGTTTCCAGCTCAGTGCATTAAAGCTACTTCACAGGCAAGGATTAATTTGATTAATTTGTACTGAGCCATTGCTTAACAGCCCTGTTCGTGCCACTTGAACAGTTCCGATTTCCCCAGTACCAGTTCTTGCCTCACATCTGCCATTTCTGCTTCCATCTCTGAGGTGCTCTGGGAAGGCACCCAAATTTACCCTGAGGAGGAAAAGGGGGAATGTGTGGAAAAAGGTGGTGATTCCTTGGACGCCTTCCCTTGTTCCTGGTTGTTCCTGGTGGTTTACTCTCCAAACCATCTCCTTTCTCCTGTTGAATTTATGTGGAGTAGCCTCTCCCATGGTTTTATATTGCCTTTTGAGACACTGGAAAGAAAGTTACCTTTTAAATTGAGGGGTCTAGCAAAGCCTTGCTTGTCAGGGACAAGGAAGTGTCTGGTTGGGCTTTCTCAGAAAGCAGAGGTTCCCATGAAGCTACACTTAGAAGTGCTTCTACTGTACCAAACTGATTTTTAACTGTGGTGGGGGAAGAGTAGAAACAGAACCTCTGTGTCTGCCGAGCCTCAGCTGTTACGTTACCCTTGTTACAATGTTCTGGGTCCGAGTTACTTCTGTCACATTGAAGTTCAGCTTTGTCTTTTCACTCTGAAATGTTAGGGGGGCTCTTGTAGCTTCTTTCTTACAGCACACAGCAGGCCCTTGTTTGTCCTGTGCCCTGCGTGAATGCTTTTTAACCCTGTCACCTCATCATGAAGGATTGTACAGAGCCCTGTCAGTGCCATTATTTGCACCTGTGGCAACAAGCTTTTCCAGCGCTTTTTTTGACTTCTTCAACTGAACAAACTCCTTGTTAGCCTGTCTGCCAACTGAGCACATAATCAATGAGCTGGAGGTGCTTTTGTGTGAGCAGGATAGCAGCTGGTTTTGCTTACACTTTTACCTTGGCAGGACATTTTCCATATCCACTGCCAAAAATACCTAGCATCTAGCTTTTTGACAGCCTGCCCAACTTGAGTTTCTGGCTTGACAGACAATTTCTTGCTGCATTGATTTGTAGAAACTATGCTTGGAAAGCACCAAAGTCCGGTAGCTTGTGTATGTGCATACTGAGGCCATACCAGCTAATTTCTGAAGCTG
Organism: Mystacornis crossleyi; assembly: GCA_013400655.1. Taxonomy (NCBI): domain Eukaryota; kingdom Metazoa; phylum Chordata; class Aves; order Passeriformes; family Timaliidae; genus Mystacornis; species Mystacornis crossleyi. The sequence continues at coordinate 29,435 of VYZQ01017035.1, forward strand.
TATTATTTACAATAATATTGGTTGTTCCTGCACAGATATCTATTAAATAAGATCATAGAAAGAGGTTACTACCAAACAGTTCTTAGTAGCAAGTTATAAATACTTATGTAACTGAGTAGACCTAATGTGTTTTAGTTAAAAAAAGCTGACACTTTTAATTGCTACTTTCCAGAAGAAAAGTACTTCTACAGAGATCTTTTCTGGGGGGAAATATGTAACAAAGTGCTCACCTGAATACAACAGCCTGTTAACTATAAACATGTTTTAGTTTACTATGAAAGTTGAATTTGCCTTTTCACAAAAACGAAAGCCAACAATTTTTTTCCCCATTAGCTTGGAATCTGCTTTTCCCCTTTCCCTTTTTATTACATTGTTTTGTTTGGGTTTTTTTAAACAGATACAGTCTCTTCCCTTGATGAAGAGCACAGCCTGTGCATGCCCATTATTTTATAATAATTTAATTCAAAATCTTTAATTTACAACGTGTATATATACATATATATAAATATCAGTTTGTCTGGAGGCTGCAGTATTTTTGCTGTAGCTGTGAATACACTACAGTCACGCAAACAGCAATTCCCCTTCTTTGTCTTCCCGGCCAGCCCTTCCTAAAGAGTCTCTATCCCTCCGCAGCAGCACTCAGTCCATTCACGGCATCTCTGGGATCCTGACGAGATCCTAACCCTGCAGCTGCACACAGATCTCCAGTTCCTCACATTTATGTCCCACGTTGTGTGCCCTGGTGTGCAGGCTCCTCTGAGGGACTTCCTCACACGCAAATGTCGGCAAACAAAAAACCCGACTCTCAGTCCTGAGCTACAAAGGAGGCTGCTATCACCTAAAGCTGCTTCAGTCCTACTGGTTTTTTGGGTAGCGCTGCTCCAGTCTCTCTCTCTGCTGTGCTGTTGCATGCTTTCTCTGTATTAGTTCTCTCCTACCTGCTTGCACACTTTCTCAGCAGTAGTCGTCCCCCCCAGGCTCCTCTCCTCTCTCTTATGAGGCACCTCCCCGAGGGCCAGCTGGTCTCTGGTCCTTGGTAGAAACACCTGGTTCAACACAGCTGTAACTCACCAAGGTCAAGGCTGCCTACAGCCCGTTCCTGTGCTCCCACAGTGTTGACTATTTTCTTTAGGGCTTTTTGTAGACAAGATAGCAAATATGGTATAAGCGTCTTTCACCAACACACACACACCAGAATCTTAAATCTATACAGCACTAAAGATGGTTTGACTGGGGCACACTATCGCAGTTCAAATACATTGCAACATGCAAATGCTTGAGGTGACCCCACTTGAGCCCTGTTTTACTCATCTTGTGTTCCTCGTGGTTCACATCACCCCCGGTGCTTTGCTTGGCAGCCTCTCCGTTGCTCCCTCAGAGCTGTGGTAACTCTCCCCCTCCGCCGGGGCTCCTGGTTTTGTTTCTCAGGTGCAGTTTCAAGGGATAATTCCTACCTGGTTGTAAATGTTTGAACGCAGCCTCTCCCTCAGAGGTTCGAAGGTTTGGTTTGATTTTAAACAGTCATTTGCAGTTCACTCATTATTGTAATGAGGGACTACTTTGTTACCTCACTTCTCCTCTTGGCCTGATGGAATTCAGAACGTTGTGGAGAGCTTTTTCCAGTCAGGGATTGAGTTGGCTGCTTGTCATTTCCCAAGTCTGGGAGTGGTAAACAAAAATCAGTGAAAGAAATTTTCCCAGAGGTAAACCATGGCTATATTTATATCTTATGGTGATACTTTTCTTCATTTGTCTGGTGTACACTTACTTTAAAGCAAAAATACTGTAGTAGCTGGAAAACAGAAAACATTGCAAGTCTTTTTTCTCAAGCTGTTTGAGGTCTTGCATGTGTTATTTTGTGCCACGAACATAGAGCTGTACATATTCATGCTACTCTTGTTCCTGCAGACAACACTCACGTGGGGACCCTACTTGTGGTTTCACATGCTGCGAGTTGCCACATCAACCTTATCAGGTATTGCTTTATTTAATTCTTGGGTAAACCAGAACGGGCATACTGAAAGTCACAAAGTCATGTTGACAGAACGTAAATCATCTTTGGGTTCTTCTCCTTGCTGTTTTTTCAAAATTATGAGTCAAGCTGTATTTAATCTGTGGAGACGTACTCTCTTGCCTTAGGCACTTCTAAAAACTTTTTTTTACTTTCAATCAACTCTTGCATGGAAGAATGACTGGAAAATACCCTTTTGATGAACACTTTTCCCCCCTTTTCTTCATATGGAGATAGGTTGGTGTTGGCAAGGGAATAGGTCAGCTTTTCTGCTAGATTTTGTATGGAACCATTTTGTGATGTTACCTGAAGAGTAAAGAATGCTGGCTGGTGTAACTAAATTGACAGTTGTTCTGAAGACAACTAGAAATTATTCCAAGAACACAACTAGTTGTGTGCCGTACAATGAACTTCTGAGGTTACAAAATTAACATGACTATTGTCAAGGGTCTTAAACTCACTGCACAGAAATTTATTTGACTCGTGGATCTCTTAGAATTTTGCTAAGTTTTAAAAATGCTTGTCATAGCTTGTGTTCTTTCCAAGGTGTAAAGTATCTTTATTGTTGTTTTTCCCCACAAATATTATGGAGTTTCTGTCACTGTACACATAATTTTGAATATTTTAAAATTTTTTGGCAGTCTGTTGTATTAGTTAACCTATCCTTATTTTTAGAAACACTTCTTTTCTAATGTACAGTGTAATTATATTCCTTGACGCATCTGTTCTTCATATGCAAGGGTAGCTATTGCTTTCCTTTATTCAGAAGTCCTTTATGAGTTTGAAGATCAGTCCTTTCTTCTTCGCACTTCAGTTTTAGCTCTTACATTTGTAACTTGAACTGGTCTTTTGCACAATGCTTGGGATGCCAGGATATCTATAAAATTAGTTATTGTGAATGTTCATTGAAGCAGTCAGTTGCTAACTTCTAACTTTTTTTCCCTGAAGATGACTAACTCATTTGCATCCTTGGGGCAGATTTACAATTTGAAGTGCAGTATATTTGACTTCTTGCTTGCCTTTACTCAACCAGTGCTGTAGCCATCACCATGGTTAAGAAACCGACTGACACAAGCTTCCCCCTGTTCCATACTTTTGACTGTGCCCTACCTGTTTTAGCAGGTATGAATGTAGCCTACAGCTTGAAAACTGAGACAGCTGAAACATAAATATTTTATTAATCCATAAGTATGCAACACAGAACATTGTTAAAACTGACTTGAAGTATGCTTGAATCAATAAATACTGTCTAGTTTGCTAGTACCACTAGACTGAACTGCCAGTACAGTTGGTACTCACGTACTTTTGTCTAACCTTAATTTTCAATTAAAGTTTAGCTCAAGGCTTACCCTTTAACTGATTCCTAGCAAAACAAACTTAGATCCAAAGCTGAAACTAGCAGAATTCAAACACTACCACCGTATATATTTTCACTGAATTTCATATTCTCCTTTTGTTCATTCTTTATCCTAAAAAACAATTATTAGTATATTCAGCTAATAATTACCTACAAGGAGATTAACCTCACTGATTTTTGTTTTATTTTGTGATTGAAGTAGGACTACAGGACTACAGAAAACCATTCAGGAAAGATGGTGATAATTTTTGTAATCAAACTGTGTTTAAGAATTTTCTTGTAGATATTAACCATATGTAAACCTCTCTTTATTTCTTAGTGTGTGATTTCCTGGGAGAAAAGATTGCATCTGTTCTGGGAATAAGCACACCAAAATACCAATACGCCATTGATGAGTATTACAGAATGAAGAGAGAGGTATGTGTGTGAGATAGGGTTCTTGCCCTCCTTTTCTCCCAACTTGTCTTACCTTGTATTCTAAAAAATAAAATTTGTATTCTAGCATTAAAATGAAGCTTTAGACCCTCAATTTCAGCTTGTCTCCAGTTTTCATTTGATGCACGATTAACACTTTTTTATCTATCAGCCTTTTCTCTCCAGCTCATCAGTTTTAGAAACAGGTGGATCCTGACCTCTGCTCTGTTTCTCTTGTACAATGCATTTTCAAGTCAACACTGTGACAAAGTTGGATGGACAGGTGCTGTACACTGTGAGGAGGTGGCTGCTAGCAATACAGTTTCCAACTCTAAAACTTGTTCAACACAGTGTCAAGGGTAAATTGAACACAAGGTTACCATTTGTTCTAAAGCATAACCAGACAACACTGATAGGTAGCCAGTGCTTTAGGCAAAAACCCCTAAACCTTAGAAGTCGTCATTTAGAAGAGATGGAAACCATATTTAAAGCTTTGTTACTTANGAAACAAAAAGGCATCAAATGTACCTCTTCTTATGATCAACTATGACTCTTTTCTAGTGGAACAAATGTCCTTGCCTTGTAATAGCAACTGGTATGGTCTTATGGAAAGACTTCAAGTTAATCTAAGTAAGTGGTAAATAGTAAATAGTAGCATATGAATCTGGTTATCTCTTTTTAGGAGGAAGAGGAGGAACAGGAAAACAAGATGTCAGAAGAAGCAGAAAGACAGCATCAGGAACAGCAGAACAAGCCACAAGCTGAAGCTCCTGTCCAGATAGACCAGCCTGGAGCAACAGCATGCTCTTCATTCGTGAATGTAAACTTTGAAAGTGAGGGAGATTGCCCGCCCACTGCAGAAAATAAACAGGATGTAGTTCCTGTCCCTCCTTAAGTGTAAAGCTCTGTATAATGTAGGAAATAAGAACTGTCAGGTGTCACAATCTGCCTATAAAGAGGAAAAATAGGATTATACTTGTTCAGTGAATTACAACTCCTACCATTCTTATTGATCAGGAGAGAGCTAGGTGATGTCTGTTTAGTCTGTCTGCCTAATAAAGGCTGAGGCATTCTGCCAAATTGGCACTTCAGTTAAAAGGAAAATTGCACTACAAACGTTTGGTCTAAAATTGAACGTGTGAGCTAATTTCTGTGTAAAGCAAGTAGCAATTCTTTTCT
>VYZQ01017035.1:38037-58251 GCA_013400655.1 Mystacornis crossleyi
GTGTGTGCCAGTTTATTGTTTTCATATTTACTAAGTCATACATCCTGGTTGAATATTCAGGCATCAGAATTCAAAATATCATTTTACCCCCACCCCTTCCTTAGACTCTCATGTAGTACTCTGTGTTCAGCACTACCTCAAACTAATAAATAATGCAGGACTGCAAACATTTCTGGTCTGGAGCTACTGTAATTCTGTCTGAAAGTTGAAACATTTCTGTGGCTTTCTTAAAGGTTAAGGGACTTTCACAGCTCTAACTACTGCTGTAGCTCAGTTGTACAATTAAGATAAATTACATAAAGTATTTGCACAGGAGGTTAACTTGTTGAAAGCCTCCGTACAGGTCTTTGGATTAGTTTTAACTAGATCTAAAGCTAGTGCAGTTTTATTTCTGTTAATGAACCTCTTAAAAATTAGGTAACTATTCAGTTAGTTCAATAATTTACTTACCCTTCCTGTTACACACAAAGCTGGTCATGAATAGGCCTAAATTCTTTACTTCTTACTGAAAACTTCTGCCTTCACAACAGAATGCTCAACAGTGCTGTCATTAGAGGAAGCCATACAGAATGGAGTGGGAGGCTTGGGATGGCTGAGTGGATCTAGACCAGTGCTGAAGATACCAACAAGCACATTCTTACTTTCAGGGTAAATTCACACTTAGAATAAGGTATTTAAATAAGAATAGGGCTTGGTACACATGAAAAAAAGTCCAAAAATATTTATTTAAAAACAGGTAATTTTTGCCTATTAAACAACGCTTGCTTTTTTTGGCTTCAGAAATTAGTTCTGTGATTCGTGCATGTACCACATTTTGTATCATGTGGGGGCAAAGGAGGAAGGGAGAGAAGTAAAATGGAAGAGGAATTGATTCAGATAATGAATGTTTCCAGCTTCCAACAGTTGGCCCATCAGATTGAGATCTCTCTATGGATACAGTCTGCTCCCATTCGAAGTCACGTATCATCAACATCAGCAGTGTTGTCATTATCACTTGCCACAAGGACCTCTCTGTTCTCGTATGTCCAGAACCCATTCAGATCAATTAGAATGCTGGTAACAGTGTCTCCTTGACTGCTATTGATCAAGTCTTGAAGGGAGATTTTGTAAGGATCCTTAGGCTTCACCATATCAAAGATTTCATCCTATAAAAGACAAGTCAAAATTGGGAGAAAAGCCCCCACACAGTAATGAGAAGAAGAATGGCTATTTCATACCATATACAGAATGATCTTTGGCTAACTAGTGCCACCCACACCAATTTACAAAAAGCAGCTGTTAAGCCCCAAAGCGTTTAAGATACAAAGCACACTGACTCATTGGCTACAGTTAGGGGCAGTGCCCTCAGCTCCCACATCTCAAGTAAGAATTTGCTTTTCTGGGGAGGCTTCAGCCTCAAAGTGGCAAAATGAAACTCAGTTCACATGTATGAGCTAGGTTTTGTAGAAACTCGTGTACTTTTTTTTTTAAAGTACTAAAACTGCTAAATATAAAGTAGGCAGTAATCAATTTTATAGGCTGTTTTTTTAAGTAACCAGTCTGCCCCCGTTCCCCAAGGAATGATCCTCAGAACTGTAAAACGGACTTAGCAAGTACCTTCAAGTGTAAGGAAACAGCAACATGTATTTAACAGGTAATTTATCTATTATTAAGGAAACTACTAGAACATATCAGTTATTTTACAGAGCAACTGCTGACCAGAAAGGCATTTTCAAACCTATGAATAGGACAAATTCACTCTTTTTTACTACTCTGCAAGTAAATATACAGCAACCTACAAATTATGATGTAACATAATTAAATTATGAAATGCTTATTCAAAGTTTTTACATAGTACTCCATTTGGTAAAGCTAACCTTGACATCCTGAAAAGAAACTGGTTCTTGTCCATGAATTTTCATTTGTTCCTGAATAGCCTAGAAAAAAGAGAAGTTAGGAATGGCTAGTGCAGTATTATACTGACACTGTATGAAAGTTTTTTAATGCTTCTGCATCTTAAGCTGTATTTCCCTCTAACAAAGCATTCATGGTACAGCTTGCAATCACTTTTCTTCCACAGGGGAGGCAGGGGTGAGTTATGGCATTATCAATGATACACATCTCTAGGTTCACAGTTCTTAATTAGTACGACATGAATCTCACTTTCATTATGACTAGTGTTTGAGCAATTTGCATATTATTCCTCAACTCTCAAAACTTAAGATATTAATACACTCGACCTATAAGGTTTCATTTTCTGACACAGTATGAAATATAGGCTAGGGAAAGAGAGAAGGAAAATGACCGATCAGCAGAAAGACAAATAAATTCTTTTCATGTGGTACTATTTAAACATCTGCATCACTAAATCTACATCTGCAAGTAACAACTATGAATAAAACTATTTCACTAGCATGAGCTGCACAGCCTTGTCAGCACAGCTCTGCCAGCAGCCTCTGTAGGTGCAGACCTATTGACACTTAATGCTAGCAGACAAGCAATCATTCAGAGTCAAGAGGAACTTGATTTCAAGGAAAACTTAGAACATTCCACATCCAAAAGGAGACTGGTTACAATATAGAAATAAGGTGGATATAAGATTATGCCTTGAGCAGGCCTGAATGCTTTACTGACTAACGAAGTACATACCTTGTTCCTCATCCTTTAAGCATACAGCTAAGTACAGTGACATTATCTGCTTTTACAGTTACAATACAAAGATCCACAGAAAGAAATGTGGAGTGCTTGTCCCTGTGTCTAAATAGATATCAGGGGATCCTGTACATGAATTAAGCATCAAGCTCATAACTCGGCTGAAACCATCCTCAGCAAAAATACAATTTTACTGCGTAGCACTTCCCTTCCCAAGATATCTCAGGTATCTATTAGAAAAACAACATGAAACAACAAAATACCTGCCCCCTCTCCAAACCAAAATCACCAATAGTCAGAAGGAAAAAAAACCCAAAACAACAAAAACTCCATCACACACAAACCACAGTTCGGAGGAAGATTTTAAAATCTTAAGTTAATTTTAACAGCAACGAAAAAAAAATTAAGCTTAGTTTAAATCTATTTTGGAAGCAACAGGTAAAAATGCAGACTACGAAAAGTGCAAGAACCTTTTTGCAAGCAAAGCACTGAATGAAAAATCCCACAGCTGTACAGACCTATCAGTAAATTTCAGTATCTTCACTTCTTTTACTGAATTTTAGGGTTACAGTTGAAATTAAAACCATGGGCAATAATCAATTAGAACCATCGTAAAACATTTTAATAGGTAATCATCATGCAATTTTAGGACAATTTACATTTTAAAAAACCCCAAATAAATAGAAAATATTTTTCCTAACCAAAATCAAAACAGTTAATTTCAACTGCAGATAAACCACTGAAAATACCTTTTGAAATCTTTCCAATTTTTGTCTTTAAAAAAAAATATTTTAAATCTTCTTAGAAGTCATTACTAGCCTGCCTGTGGCTATTGGTAATTTAAAGTGATTTCCTGCAGATATGCATGCAGAAGCACATAGGCTATAACACTATAAACACAGAAAATCGCCTACTTGTATAAAGAGACTTACCCTAAAGAAATAATTAAGAGAAAAGACATTCAGGTGTCCTTTGTTCTCTATATCAAGCAGTTTGAAAATATATTGCAGAGCAGCAGGCTCCTTTCTGTTTTCTAATGCAAGCACAAAGTCCAGGTAGGTTTTATAGTCCTAGAAGTAGATACAATCATGTTTATTACAGTCTTCTTTCTAAATTGATTTTGCAAGCAGGAACTCTATAATTGGCAGCTATTTCATGGTAGGGGATCAGTCTATTTTCTGAAAAAGACAACATGAAATAGAAAATGGCTGCCACCACTAATGTGCACAGGAAAGTTACGTTTTAATAACTGCTGATAACGGGAAATCCTGCCATTTTAGAGGCAAAATAGCATTCCAAGCATAAATCCAAATTAAACATGCAATATTTATGCTTTAAAAAATGTTTAATATATCTTTAAACTGCTGAACATGCCCAACTAGTGAAGAAAAAAACATATAAAATGTTTTCATTACCACAAATGAAATGTCTAGTGGCAGTAAGCCTACTGTTACCAAATAGTAAACTCTAGGAACAAATAAGTATATAATCCTTAGACCAGAGTCAGTGGTTTGGCAAATTATGTGCTAGAAACATTAGTTAACATTACAAATAAGTATTACACTTTTCTTTTTCATTAGTATTGATTCTTGGATTCCTAATCAAGATACAGTTGTGACAAGGACAGGAATCCTACAGCCCTGTGTGTATAATAACCCTGTTTACCTGTAACACCTGAGAGTTGTGCTGTCATTCAGAGGGAGCTTGACAGCCTGGAAAAATTAGCTAACAGGAGCCTCATCAAGTTGAACAGAGGGAATGCAAAATCCTGCATCTGGGGAGGAATAACCCTATGCACCTGCAGAGTTGGGGGCTGACCAGTCAGAAAGCAGCTTCGCAACAGGCCCGTGCAGCAAAGGCTGCTGACAGCAGCCTCAGCTGCACTAGGAAACGCTTTGCTGGCAAGCTGAGGAAGCTGAGTGATCCTTTCTTCTGCAGCACTGCTTATACTACATCCAGGCACTGGGTCCTGCTCTGGTCTCCCCCACAAAAGAGAGCTGAACCTACTGTTACAAGTCCAGAATAGGACAACTAAGAGGATCCCTCATGACCTCAATGATTATGAGATTCTAACAAAAAAACTGCTAAGGTAGCAAAAGGGCTGTATAGCGAATTTGTAACTTATCACTGTACACTCCAGTCATCTGAATGCAGACAAGAATACTGGCTGAACATTAAGTAAACCTTCAAAAAAATATAGCTATAAGGTGTTACTTTAAATTAGTTAGACTTCTCATTTTTCACAGCTATGGAAAGCTTACAATGAAAAACACAGTTGTCTTCATGAAGAAGTAGCCAGCTTAGCTAACTTGCACTAATCTCGAGCATGCCACTTGTCTTTGGTTCTCTTTAAAGCATTACATTTAGTTAAAAAGTACTGCTGCATCTATACATTTTTTCAACATGCACTTTTGTAATTGAATCTACAAGTGGCCTTATCCTAGCCTGTCTGGATTCTGTATCACCTCTGCTTTTTCAAACAAGCAATTTATTTTTAAGCCACACTACAATCACCTTGCTCTTAAGAAAATTAACTTTCTAATACGTTGCATGGTCATTTGTGTGCACAATGATAAACAAAAGTTACTTTACCTCAAGCTACTTTTTGCTTTAAAGATACTGACTATTAGACATTTCTCAACTCAGTAAGCCAAAGCTTTTATGCTGCGGACAAAGTGAAAATATGTGATTACCATTTCACCATCATAAGTTAAGCATTCCTGAAAGACACGATCCAAAAATATGTTGGTCAGAGTCCCTGTTCCATATCGGGACAGTTCTTCTTTGCTGAGCATGCCATTGTGATCTTTATCAAGGTTTAAGTACTGACCTAGGGAGGAGATAAAAAAAGCAAACCATAATATACCTCTATCAGAAAGGAACTGTTTCAACAGAGAAAAATAAACACTTAAATGCTAAATTTTCTAATTTCTATAATAAAATTATGCAGTTAAGGGAGAATATGCTAGATCCACAATAATATTCATAAAGCATCAAAAATAAGCACAGAACATGAAGGGAGAAGAAGTGGGATTCCCATAATGAGGTGTCAGTTCTAATCTAAGTTAATAGCTGTGGATACTGAGAGAGGAGCAGAAGGCTAAGAGCCTATTATTTTATACAAATATGCTGTAAGCATAAAAAAAGAGCTAAAGATGATGCAAAGGCATGAATAGAGCCAGAAGAGAAGGTTACAGAGGAATCTTGTACCTCGTGCAACAAGGTGACAGATTATAAAACCGTGATAAAGAGCAACAGCAGAGAACCGAAACTATAAAGAGAGTCAGGAAGAGATACTGTAAGGGTGGACATAGGATTGGAAAACATGAGTTAGCAGGAGGATTTAACATGACAAAAGCAGAGGAAAAACAGCAGTAATAATGTGACTAAGTCATACAAGAAAGAGGAGAAGAAAAATGTTGACATATAAAGGAACCTACCATAAACTCTCAATGCAGAAGGTGCAGAAAACCAATTTGTTTCCTGACTTTCTTTAGAAAGTTCTTCATCCCTTAACTAAGTGAAACATAAAGTTAGAATTCAGAAAGAGTAAATTAAAATACAACAGTACATGTTAGAGACCTTTACCTCCAGTAAATCATCCAGGAAGCTGCAAGCTAAAATATCCTGTATCTTTATCTTCCCTGCAGCAAGAAAAGGAAAATACATTTTAACAGTTGCTCAGCCAACATATCCATTTGACTATTCTCATTTAGGTGGTTCTAGTTAAGAAAGAAGTACTCAGAAAAAAAAAGCCTTTTTAAAAAAACAAAGCTAAAAAAACCCCACTTCTAACATCATGGATAAGGTTTTCATTCCAGAGATAAAATAAAATACCTTTTAAAATGACTGGACAAAACTAGCCTAATATTGGCAGTTCTTCTGAAGCCTTTAAAGTCGGAAAACTAGATTAAAATAAATATGAGTGTTCAATGTCAACTCAAAATGCAAAATAAAAAAATGCAAAGAAAGCATGCTTAAAATATTTGATGAAATAATAGTCTCCTAAGTGACATGATATTCTTACATCTTCAAAACTACAGATGTGACACAAAGCTAAGGCAGCAGAATGCACTTCTGCTGGTGCAGCTCTGACTAGTGCACAGACACTGTGCTCACAGCTGTGCAAAATAATGGCATTGTAACTTCCACACACCCTCTCCACACGTTTGTAATTACCTCTGTCAGAGGCTGCTTGCCCACACAATTCTGACCTTTACAAGGAGCACAGCTGGACCTTGAAAACACATGCAGTTTGTCATTTAAATTGAGGGAGCTACACCTCTAACAAGGATTATCACACCGAACTGCAGACCTTTTCTAGTGGGTCTACATGGTGCACACAGATTTAATCACAGGAAAAGCAGATTACTGTAACCATTCCTGCCCATTTCCACAGCTCTGCAGATGTTCTGAGAAGCAGTTGTGTTGTTGGTTGTTGGGTTTTCTATTCACCCTAAGCACTTATAAAATTAACTACTGCTAATGGCTCATTATGATGAAACAATATCTTGTTTGTCAGTTTCTATGAGATAAATCTATAGTACCTCATCTGATGGGTATGTCACAGAAATTCATCAGCTGTAAAAGTAGATTATTAGACCCACAATAAAGAGTTGTGGTCTTCAGTGGAGATGAATCTTCAATGCTGAACAAAAGGACAACTACACATTACTTTGAAAACACAAGTAGCTTCAGTGGAAACATTTTAAGAGACCTACCTGTTCTGAGAGGATCCAGAAAGAAGAAGAACTTTCTAACTGCTGTGCAGACATAGAAGGAATAAAAAGATTTTTCTAAGCCATCCAGTTGTGGCAAAGTAGGGATGAGTTCCAAAATATAGTTTTCTAAATCCTGCAGAATTAAGAAAGAAAAGAAAACAAGCACTGAACACCACTATTGTTGCATCTTTTGCTATATTCCTCCCTGGCTTTCAAGTGTAGTTTATTAAAAATAAACAGTGCTGAAACAACGCAGAAAAGAACACGAAAGCAGGTAAAAAAGCTTCTGTCTCTGTGCAAGAAATACCAGACCATATATGTGCACCTGTGACTCTAGGGCTGAAACAGACTATTAATAAACCAGAATTTAACAAAGTACATGATATTTATATGTAAATATAAATGCAATATTATGTACCTTTTTGAAATATCATTGCATAACTCCTGACTGGATTATCCCACTGCTGAACAGTCTTTAATAAACCTTTTTTCTTGAAGTTGAGTGGTAACTAGGACATTTTTATTTATAATATTACCTCCTGTTAGAACAGGAGAATAAATCACTGAAGAATAATTTGTGATTTTCACCATATCCTACTAAATCTAGTGAAGTGCTAATGACATGAAATCTTTGTAGATACAACCTCTTTTTCAGAAAATTACCCATAAATTTGAAAGGCTAGCGCCACTCTCACCACCAAATCTCTTGAATACATGAACTGCCATTTATCCAAACAAATGTGCCCACCCCAAATCTGTGTTATGATATAAGCTTTTACAAGACAAGACTAGAAAAAAATTGGGATCTTTCTGATGCTCTGTTATTTGATTAAAGAGAGACTTTAAGTTAATCAAGAATTTACTTACTGATTCTCTGAGGTAGCCTTGTCCTGCCACATCATATAAACTGAGACCTATTCTTGTCTGATGAAGCCATACTGTGAAACAGAAAACAGAATTACAATGCAAGAAACCTATGGGGCTTTTGAGTTCTTGCCAAAATTTGAAGTTATTCTGAGGCCGCAAGGCACAGCTGGATTTTATGTGCCTCTTCCCATTTCTCTGAGCTTTAAGCAAAGCCATGTCATGCATTGTTAGAAACACTGTTTCAGTCTCTAAATTTGTAAGAATAACTGGCAGTATACTATAAATACACACTTTATAAATATATATGTAATATAAATATGCACCGTTGCCAAGACTGCCTTATAATAACTAGATGTGAAAAATGGCTGAGCAGACACCACATTCTATTTGGTGTATCACAGAATCATAGAATGGCTAGGATTAGAAGCAAGATAAAGATCACATAGCTCCAACCTCCCGTCACCATAGGCAGGAATGCCACCCACTAGATCAGATTGCTCAAAGCCCGATCCAATCTGGCCTTGAACACTTCCAGAGATGGTGCATCCACAAACTCTCTGGACAACCTGTTCCAGTGCCTCACCACCTCCTGAGTAAAGTATTTCTTCCTAGCATCTACTCTAAATGTCTCCTCTTTAATATAAACTGTTTCCCCTTGTCCTATCACTATCTGCCTGTGCAAGAACTCGCTCTCCCTCCATTTATACGCTCCCTTTAAGTACTGAAAGTCCACAATGAGGGCTCCCCCAGAGCCCTCTCTCCTCCAGGCTGGACAACCCCAACTCTCTCAGCCTGTGGTCATAGGAGAGGCTCACACCTTTCCTGTGCTGACCCCAGGTGGGGTCTCACGAGTCTCAGAGCAGAGGGGGAGAATCATCTCCCTTGACCTGCTGGTCACGCTTCTTTTGATGCAGCCCAGGCTTTCCAGGCTGCAAGCATACATGTTGGCTATACAGAATCATATGGATTTGTTCCCTCTCACTGACTTAGAAATGTGGAGCAGTGCATTTTCACTGCATTAAACAGCTGTACAGCATCACATACACACAGATTGCTACAACCCCTTGTATAGCACCAGACACTGCAGCTACAGCCAAAGGTCCTACCCCCACTTCTGAGCTACAAGAGGAGAATTAGAATTGCACAAGCATCTATTTTTGTAGTGAGAAGGCACATTAATTGGACAATCTATAGGACAATGTGCTTGAGGCCATTGTTAAAGCACTGTAACAGAGATGGAGTACAGATTAGGCATAAAAACTATTATTCACATACTCAACATTATTTAACTCCCATTTTATGAAGAAACAGTTCAAAAGGTGCTCTTATGCAGTATGAGCTGTCTTTCATAATATTCATTCTTCAAAGTGTTTCTCATGGTGAGCTAGGTGGCACTCAGATGGCAGAGGTTTTACAGTGAGGCTGTTTCTTTGTTGGCTTAAGTTTAAAGGTAAATGCATCCCACATGAAATGATTTGGTGGTGGCAGCTTTTTTAAATTATTATTTTATTTGTTTGTTTAGAAAAAAGGCATCATCCTAAATACACAAGACTTAAAACTTCTGGGTGAAACAAAGCTCTGAAAGAACCTCTGTTACGTCCATCTGGTTGGGCCTTTTTGAAATGCATACAATTTTAGCAGACTTTGCCACAAGTCTCCTATCCTGCAGCTTTTGAGTTTGTTGTTGGAAATGGGTCTATGACTCATTTCTTGCATATTGTGCACACCTGTATATCACATTTCCTGCTCAACACATTTCTCATCCCTTGCACCACAGGATTTTAAGTTAAGCAGGCGGAGCTGCTCAGAAAAAGGTGGCTTTCTCCTCCCCTGGAGGCTCTAGCAGATCTAAGAACACAGTAGCCAGGGCAAAAGATAATAAGACAATTTCTGCTAGCCAGCCTAGGGTTTTAAACAACGCCTAACACAGGTTTAAAAAAAAAAAAAAGCCTTTTTCAGCCCAAGTGGCTATTTATAATAAAAAATAGCTGAAAATATGGTAAGGCTGCAGTGACAAGCATAGAAACCTACTGACATATTTGACAATCAGTTAGAAAACACAGACAACACCACTCTGTAGGACAAACAGGAAACAAAGCTATCTGCCTGATCACAGTGGTTAGGATCACACCTGCCATGGAACTTTATTGTTTTGCACTTCACAACATTGCCTGAATAAAGGAAATCAGAATGATTATATATACATATAACAAACAGATCAAGGATATCTGTGGCCAGGGAGAGGTGGATTTTAGAGGTACGGTGCACTCGCACCTTCAAGTAACCAAAAAAAAATCCCAAGCCTCAAGAAAAACAGCATTTGCAGTTAAGGGCAGATCTCACTGCTGTTGAAGGGAACATCAAGTAACTAACAAAGCTGAAAACAGCCTTAAAATGAAACAACTTCTCTCCAAGCAGAAGAAGCATCCACCAACCTTTTCGCATGACATAATTGAAAAACTGCATGATAGATATTCTCCCGTAAGGATCATTATGGAGTAATTTAGCAAAGATCTTCGCCGTAAAGAACTGTCTGTAAAACATAAACACAAAGCTACTTCTATGCATCTGATTACACTGCAGTGACAGATCCAGTTACAGTATCTGAAATTTACAGATCCTGTAAAATAATGTCTTAACACACAATGTGTTAATATGCTACATTACACTCATCAAGTGGGATCCTACCAAGTAACAACAGTAAAGTCAATAAAAAGCAGCTACCTTTTCTGCTCATGAGACTCTTCATTGATGTAGAACTTCAGAGAGCTTTTATTCAATTTAATTTATCTTTAGTACAATATGCTTGGTAGCTTCCAATCTTCTACAACAATATGCTCATAGAAGAAACTGCCAGTACTGGCAATTAATCTGCTTCTGCCCAAAACTCAATCACAAAGCCATGTGCACAGCAGCCATCTCCAACAGGAGTACAAAGAAGGTCAACCATTCACTGCATGCTGTGCACGGAACATCTGGTAGGAAATTCTGCATCAGAAGATATTAGGGAAGGTGGGCAGTATCACTGGAGACATGATTTCCAGTTCAAATACATAATGTGCTGTTTGCTGACCACTAATATCATAAAAAAGCTAATGCTGATAAAAATTTCTTCTTCAAAAGGATGCACTACCATTCTTTTATGCACCTCTATTAAAAGTCACCTCAGAGATGCAGAATACACCTTTGCTAGGATGTCAAGAAACCAGTTCATCAGTAACTACATGGATATCATTTTTTCTCACCATTAAACCGTTCCCATCTATTCTAGTAACTGGAAGTTACAGCAGCACTTAGGTTTAGTCAAAATGAGCACATACAAGAGAAGCCTTACTTGCATTTTGGTCCAGCTTTTTCCCCAACTTTCAAGAAGTTCTCATAATTGATCATTGCTTCTTCCCCAATCATGGGTGATGTCTGATGTTTGTCCAGTAGAAACCACAGATTCTTAAAAGGTATTTATATTTGGTTAAGAAGATAGCTCTTTAGAGATGTCAATGTACTTCAGAGATAGTGTTTTAAGAAACTCAGCAAAAATGTGGGCTTGGTGCAAGGTTTTCTCAGTTAATCAGTACACATAGTCAGTTCAGCCAGAAAAGTGAGTATGCGCTACTCCCACCGCCTTAAATGCTCTTACACACATGCACACTCTCTCCCCACCACTAGGATTTGTAGGGTCACACCCCTGTTGTCTTTGCAGTGCAATAAAATCATCCATCTTTGGAGTGTCTCTCAGTGATACATAAACAGCGCTTATTTCATTGTCTGGGCCCATCAGGGAAATCACTGTAACATGCTGGAAAACCAAAGCCATCAATTTAGTCCTCACATACATGATAACAAGGAAGCTTCACACTGGCATTACCAGCCCACGGCTATGCAGCACTTCAGCTTTACCTAGTACTGCCCAAATACAAAGCACCTTACCACAAGATTCTGTGGGCAGACAGGAGATAAGCTAACTCTGACAGGAGATAATCTAAATTCATTCAGAAGCTATTACAAGACATACAGAAGTTATCTTCCTACCTGCAGCTCTTCGTTATCCAACAGTTCTCTACTTTTTCTTTGCAGAAAGACAGCTCTAGATTCTTCTCTTAATTTCTGAAGCAAGACTTCATCTTCAGCTGGCAGCTGGAAACATTGTGGCATTTTAATTTTCAGCCAGTGATACCATTTAAAAAACTACACATACAGCAAGTAGTCTTAGGTAGTCTTGAGTCATACCGTCTGCAGTTGTTTACATGACAGAAAACAGCCAGTCTACCAGACTTGCTTCTGCTACAAGGGATATCACTTCCATACTGTCTCAAACCATTTCAGTAATGAAGTATTTATTTAAAGTAGGACATCTTTAACAGGAGAGACACTCTAACTACCTCATACCTAAGGTACCCATCCAGTAAGTACTTTCCCATGCTAGATATGAGGGCTCACACATAAAAGACATTTACTGTTGTGTTTTACTCAGGAGAGAGCAGCACATTCTATTTTGTGGTACGCCTGACTCTCAAAAGTGTGAATGTCTACTAGACTTGTTTTGGTCAAATAAGATGAAAGAACACCTAGTGTGAAGATTCTTTCTTCACATTGGCCAGCATTTACATGCCAAACTGTATAGCACCACCAGAGCTTGGAGAGTTGTGCATGTATCCATCAATTGAAACATAGGTACTTGAGAACTTAACTGGCAGAAACATGAGACCCGAAGGAATACGTGACCATGAGAGGTTTGACAGCAACTGAGTGGTGAAGTTAACGAGTGCCAGCAGTATCAAGATGTCAACATGTGCTCCCATCCCAGTCTGATTCACCTCACACCTAGGTTGCTGGACCAAGCATTTCTGCTGGATGATGCAAGCAACAGATTTATCTTTAGTACGCAAAACCAATGACCCACCATTTTCATGAGGCAGCATGCCATCGTGTCTAAACAGGAACCAGAAGATAAATATGTGTAACACCAGGATGTCAAAATTTAGTTAGAACATTAAGTGCCCCTGAAAGAGAAAGAGGACTTCCTATCTTTACCAAGCAGCCTGATTAGCAAACCATTTCACGGGCTTTGATAAGTTTCTTAGTAATTATTTAAAACTGCTGAAATTCACAATGGTAGAAAATAAAAAATTACACTAAGCAATCCACATCACTCAATCTACTTTAGCTTCTGAAGCTCCAGGGTCCTCATGAGTGACCACAACTTTCTTTATAACTCAGAATAGCCTCTCATTAAAAGTTTATCTGGATATTTCACTTACCCTGTAGTAAAATCGTGGTATGTTTGCATATGATATACTGTCACTTTTTTTCCCTCCTTTCCACTCCATGTAATATTTGGTGAACAATTCCATTTCTTCATCCTTTAGCTCTTGTTCACTCTTTTTGGCTGATTGACACAGAAAAGAATGTTCACACTGTACTCCAAACAGAGTACTAATGTAACGAGGGACTTGAAAAATAAGAGTTAATACTGAGGCTTGTCCGGTTGTGCTGTTTAGTAACACAAACATTAGGTGGAATTGAGTGGAGCACAGACCAATCCCATAAATTACACAAGAATACGTCACACAAGTATTTTGAGTATGTACAGAGCACCTCTTTCAATGACTGCACGCACCCGATTCAGTGCAAGGTATGCAGTCATAGCAGCTACACGGGGATGCCTGACCGGGCAGCAGCGCTCCTGCTTCAGCGGCAGCGCTGTTAGAGGCGCTGCCAGGGGCGAGCCGCAGTCTCACATCGCCTCTCCGGGCCGGGCCGGGGATGTCGCTGCGCACCTGCGCCAGCTCTGGGTGCGCTCACCGCCAACAAACCGCTCCCAGCCAAGGCTGCCGCAGGGGCAGGTGCTGGGCAGCGCTCCCTCTCACCGACTCCTGAAAGATGACAACTTGTTTCTCAGGAGGGCGACTGCGGGACCCGCCTGGCCCCTGCGGCAGCCCAGACACGGCGAACTACGGCAGCAGCGGAGAGGCCGACGCTCGCCCCGCCGGCCCTGCCCCCGCCCCGCCGGTGGCTGGGGGCACCCCGGGGCGCTTCCTCCGCCCTCTCCCGATCCCGGGCCACTCACGCGCGCGGCGCGCGGCCAGGCGGGCCCGCAGCCTCCGCTCCCAGTCCATAGCCCCGCNCCTGCGCGACCGCGCCTCCGCCCCCCGGAGCTTCCCGCCGCACCCAACATGGCGGAGCAACCCCGTCCCTCCAGCCGAGGCGCGCGGATCACGTGTGGCCCCGCCCGGTGAGACGCGATTGGCTCCACGCGCGGGCGCGGGCCCGCCACGCCCTTCCGGGCCAATGGGAAGCTGCCTGCCCTGCCGTGCGGCACGCGCCTGCCGCGCCTGTCGCCGCGCGCAGCGTCAGGTGGGCACGGGGCATGAGGGAGGGCAGGGGGGAGCGGGAGCAACATTCCCAAGGGCTGGGAGTTCTGCGGTACGGCCGGGCCCGCGGGGCACCGAGTGAGGGACGTGGGGCCCTGCGGGGTCTCCCCGTGAGGCAGATAAGCCTGCGGACCTCTTGGTATTTACCTGGATAACCTAACATGTACGCGGGATTTCAGTGTAATCACCGCCCGCGGTGTTGCTCTGCCTCTTCGGCAGCGGCCGTACCAAGGATTTGGGGTTGGGGAAACAAGGTAAACGGAAGTTTGTCACCAGGTGAAAAATGTGAGGGAAGCAATGTAGGAACCCCGTCCTGGGACTGCCTGAAGGGTCTGGATTAGGGTTCCTCACCTGAAATCGTCGAGTTACCTTGAGTTTCGTGTTTGCTAGCATGCAGATTTAAATATCACAGGAAACCACGGAACAGGTCATGATGTCGTTGTTTTTATTTTTAGGAAATCTCCTGACTTAAGTTGGACAAAGGCAGGAAGAAAAACCCTGTGCTTTTTGCGTAGCTGCGTCAGCATTGCCTTTCTGTGTACAACATAGACAGCACTCATCACTGCTGTAACCAACAAACAGGAATCCTAATACGCAAAAGATCTTCTCTAGAAAGAAAGATACCCTCATTTTGGATGATTGTCCTCACAGTCTAAGAGATTAATTTTTGTGAAAAAAGATTTTACCATCTTTTGTGTCCATAAGAGACCAAAAGGACTCAAAGAACAAGCATTTTTAAATGGAACCTTATGCAGCTTGACAGCCCTTGGGCTTTTATTAATAAACATCCCCATGCAAACTGTATTTTTCATTTTATAACTCCATCAGATACAGTGAGCTGATAGTGAGATAATTTTGTCTTGTGATGGCACTTTTTTCTCAAACTAGTCAGCAGGGTTTTCAGGCTTTGCTATGGAAATGTCGCATGTTCTGGCCTGTTTCAAGATGCCAACAACTGTTTGCTGCCTCTTTCAGCATCCCCAGTAAGGAAAAAATTAACTATTTCAGTTTTATGACATCTTCCAGCACTGCATTACCAGTGGACCCCAAACGAACTGGTGCCTTACCTACCAAGAAAACGTCTGAAATTGATTGCAAAGAAGGAAAAGGATGGGATGAGGAGACTAAAGAAATACCTGAAGGGAAATTCCACTTTTCTTCCTCTGTTGGAGCTGCAAAGAAATGGTCAACGAGTCATGTTCAGTCAAGGCGTAGGTTTAGCAATGTACAACCTCCAGAAAAACCTTTGCAGGCTGAGGAATGGAACAAACTAAGGGAAAATTTTCAGTCACCTGAAATATTTGAAGAGGTGATGCTGAACAGTATGATCAGGTGTGACAGCCCCATTGATGTGGCCAAGTCCTTGCTGACCCACCTGGCAAAGCGTAATGGTGACATTGCATATAATGTGTTGGTCAAATACCTGACACTGTGTGTCCAGCAGGGACAGGTTTCAGAAATCTGTGATGTGTATGATATAATGAAAGTCAGATTTAAGATTTTAGAAAGTGGGGCTTACAACCTTTTAATCAAGGGGCTGAGCAATTCAGATCAATGGAGAATGGCCTTGACTCTTTTGGAAGAAGTAAAAAAGATGATGATTCCCTCACGGACATGCTATGAATCTTGTATCAAAGCGGCCAGCCGTCACCAAGAAATGAAACTTGCCTTTGAACTGTATGATGAAATGTTGGCTAAAGATGTGGTCCCAACCTTGGATGTCCTGCAGTCGTTTTTTGACTGCAGCAGGGGTATGAAAGATGCTGAATTACAAAAAGAGCTCTTTGGTATCCTCTTGTATTTGAGAGAGAACCAAATATACCCTCACAAAACATTTATGCGGAGTATAAAGCTATGGTTTGAAAGGTAAATAATGTTTCAATAGCAAGGTGCAGTTCATGAGGAGGAGGGATTCAGATTATCCTGCAGATCAGCGCTGAGGCTCCTCAATGTCTCATTTTGTTTTTTCCGTCTCCACAAGAGACATCATGAAAAGATGCATTTTATTTTTGCTCCCAAATTATTGTGAAAGTTTAAAATTATTACTGCTTTCACCTTTTCTTTTACCTGTTAAATATTACCCCTTGGTACAAAAATTAGGAAATTGTGGTGGGTCATGGCTGTCCAAAATAGCTGACTTCATCTCTTTCTGGGGTGGTACATAAGGAATATTGACAGGTGTATGACGGTTTTTCCCGTAATTTATTGGAGTGTAGAAGTAGTAAGCTAGTTGAAAGTTAGATAGTTTCTTTCTTAAAAGGAAAGAGGCAGCAAATTCCACTAGGTAAATGTATTGACTTCGTTCATCTCCTAGTATTCTATACAATCTTAACAGGAGGCTCTTTGTTTTAGCACAGTATTTAGCAGGTCACGGGGTTTGTTGTCATGAGCAGTTTTGTCAGACTCTGCAAATTACAACTTCTTACACTGTGCATGTGTAATGGGGTTCACCTGAGCCTATTCAGTATTTGTCATGAAGTTGTATGTAAGCCCATCTGTGGTTTTTTTTTTTTTTTTTGTTTGTTTGTTTGTTTTTACTGTTGGCTTTGATTTATGTAGCTATAGAGCCATTTTACAAGTTAGTCTCCCCTGGATGGAAAATGTGGTAGTGGGAACCATTATTGGAATGGTTTATGAATGTGTAGGGCAGTAACGTAAAAGTTGTCAGTACACCCTGATTGTTTGTATGATTCTTAAAATTTGGGGACAACATAAACTGTGTAGGTTGATGGTGTTAGTTCTTTGCATGTTGTTAAATGCTGGTTCTTTATATAGTATTTCCAGGTGTTACTAAATTAATATGGATCTTTGTATAATTCCTGGGCAGGGTAGATGATTGTTTGGTTTTTTATTTCTAAATGTTGACCAAAATATAATTATTCTGACATGTAATTCAGATGTTGTTAAATAAGAATCTAATTTTTTTATTTATCTTTCCCTCTGTACATATTAGTATACCAGGAGGGAAGTGGAGAGGACACTTGACCAACATTAAAAACAGGTAAATGCAACATTTTATTTATGAGTGAGGTGCTGTCTTGATTATCTGTCCTGAACTCTTCTTTCAAAAATAAAAAAACAGGTTTCCTTATATACAATAATATTTTAATCCTTGAGGGTATGAGCCTTTGTTGTGATATATGATTTCACAAACTTCAGTTTCCAGCTCATTCTTGTACATTAAACAAGACCCAACATGCACATTTGGGAAGGAGTTATGCTAAGCAGAGCCAGGATGGAAAACCACAGCAAAATAGAAGAGTTTTTAAATCAAAAAGTTTTACTGTGTGGCTTGTCTACTGTTTAGGATTTAAAGGCTTTATTTTTTGTTGGCTTTGTAATACTGTTGTTTAACAGGATATATAGCAGAGCAGCTTTGGTGTGTAAAGTGTTATCTTCTTGAAAACTGATACTGTTTGCATACTGCAGTTAATTTGTACAGTTGGAAGGTTTCTCCCTTCCTATCTGATTATCAGTGCAGACAAAGTGGTTCTTAGATTTTCACAGGCATAGCTTGGGTGTGTGTTTCTATTACAGTGCAGTTTTCTTAATGTCTGTAAATGGCTATTTTAGATGTTATTCTATTTGAAACCTTATTCTATGGTTTTGTAGCAATTTGGAAGCTATAAATGTATTAATTATGAGAATGTCTCCAATGGATTATGGGGTTTTTAGGTGGTTTATAAAAATACTCTATGTTGCACACTCTGAGGTAAAAGCTCATGTGGGGTCTGCAGCTTTTGAGGCCCTCGAAACAACAGCATAACTCACTTTTAAGAGTTGTTTGCTATAAAACAGATTATTATTATGTATGAATGTGTGTGGTACTGTACTTTGTTATAATAATAAATCATATATTAGACAACCTTTTCCAGCCTTTAAGAGTTTCGAAATTCTAAAGTCAATTGTCTTGACTAAGAGCTAAGTCTGTTTTCTGTCTCACTGTCTCTAAACGGTTGAAGACTTTAAGAGCTAAACTGACTTAAATCACCTCACATCTTATCATGGATTAAGAATCTGTGAACAAAGTGGTGACAAGTAGTTACATAGGAGTTATGTTGTTAGAACTGTAAGAACCCTTTATTTTGAACTAAACTAGTTTGAGGTAGCCTATTTGGATAAGTATTTGAATAAAATTAAAGTGGTTTCAAGCAAATAAAAAGAATATAAGAGCTTTGTTTTGTTTAAATAAAATGGATGCTGACAGATAAGACAAAAAAGAGTTCCTTGGTTTTGCTGGTGTTTTTATGTGGGTTTGATTTTTCTTTTTGGTCCTAATCATAAGGGACAAAGCACTTAATATATCTCTGAAACTCATGCAGTGATTGTTACAAGACTCATCTCTGCAGTCAGCATAACTGATGTCTTAAAACATGAGTCTTGAGTTAAAAAATCCATAGTTAAAAACTATTTTTTCCTAAACTGACTTTGACAGGTTAATAGGCTTATTCATAGGTTATTCTGATTTTGTATAAATACTGGCAGTTATATCTAAGATGCTCATATGCAGGATGTTTTCTTCTTCCTCTAGCACTGAGCTCCTAGTTTCTTTAAACAGTGATAGCCAGAAGCTTGAACCCCCTACAAACAAACCTTGAAATTTGTTGACCATTTTTCTTTTTGAGAGTAATAAAGCTTTTGATTTGTGGTCTTTTCCCAGTGCTGGTAAGGTTTTGCAGCGCTAGGTTGGTGAGATATACAGTTGTGCCTCTTGGCTGGTATGGAT
This sequence comes from Mystacornis crossleyi, assembly GCA_013400655.1. NCBI lineage: Eukaryota > Metazoa > Chordata > Aves > Passeriformes > Timaliidae > Mystacornis > Mystacornis crossleyi. Next base: position 57,354 of record VYZQ01017035.1, read on the forward strand.
CTGAGTGTCCTCTGTAGTGTAACCTCACTTGTGCTGTTCTGGGAAATTTTTCAGGATCTGCTGTGACATGCCAGCACTCTTCTTAAGGAAACTAAAGAGTTCGAGGGCTGTTTTTTCACATCCCCTATTGTTCTATTCTGTGATCTTTTTTTCTTATGGTGGATTTTCAATCTCTTTGATATTCTAGTATTAAAAAACATGCGCGGATTAATCAGTGGAGAGTTCTTGCACATATTAGAGACAAAAAAATGTATGATTTGGGATTTGCAGACTACAGTTGCTACTGTAGCTGCTGGCCATGCAGCATGGAAACAAAGAATACTGAGAAGTGGATGATGTAAATGATAAGGAAACTGTGCCAGTGCTGCCTGCAGTCACACAGTCCCTGACACAGCTGTGCCTCATGGAAGTGTTCATGGCTCTGGGAAATGAAGACCAGTTGGTGGCATTGGTTGACTGTACCTGCAGAGCTTTTCATCTGCAGCAGTCTGCATTTCTAGATCCACGTGAGACTCAGCCTGTGCTACAGAGCAGGAATGGAAGTTTTTAGCAATAAACAAGCAGTGATTAGTTGTCAGGAGGTAGCAATCTAAAGCTGCTTTCTGTTTGGGTGCAGTCAGCCACATATTTGAAACTCCCCAGTGTTATTTGGCATCGTACAGATGTGCCAGCGTGACTTAATATTCCTGAGGGCTTTCAGAGCAAAGAGTATTTCTGTCTTAGTCACATTCTGCTCTCAGTCTGTTCACTCTGACCACCTTGGAGAGATCTGAGCAAACAGCCTAGAATTAAGAGGAAGTCTGGTAGTGAAAGACAAGTGGCACAAATAAGTCGGTAGTGCTCACTGTTTGCTTTTCCAGCCATACAACAGATTTGTATTACCTTTTCTTGCTTTCCT
>VYZQ01017035.1:58278-81127 GCA_013400655.1 Mystacornis crossleyi
CCCCCCCCCCTTATTCTTTTGGGCAGGGTTATTCCTATACCTGTGGCAGGTTTCATTATTCTAAACCTTGATAAACCAGGCACGTATAGCTTAACTTTTTTTGTTAGGAGCAGTCACTGGCACAGCAGTGGAGCATTTCACTGGTGCATTTTCTTGTTGTAAAATTTGGAATAAGTTTATAGTTAGACCAAGGCTCTGTGGTGTACCTACTAGCTTCAACTAACATGTCTACAGCTGTTTCATATGTTCTGTTCAGGGCAGTGCAACAGCATCACCTTCCCACACTGATATCAGGGTTCTGTGTATCCATAATGACTTTCGTGCCTAGTAGGGAAACTTGCAAATGTTTGAGATGTGGGAATTTGTGATAATGCTGAGGATTGAACTCCTGTCTCTCAAGGCTTAAATAAATGCTGATGAATTAAATATTCTGTTTCCCCCCCATGCTCTCCTGCAGAGTTTTACTGCTAAATCTTCAGATGTCACTAGAATTAAATTTTTGGTGCTGATCCCATTAAATCACATAAAAATAATTCTAGTGACTTTAGTAGGTTTTGGATGCATCACAGAAAGAGTACAACTGATTTTCTGATGATTGTGTTCTGTTGGGGTTCTTGTAAAGAATTGTGCTCGTATACAGACACTTGATAAGTTAGTAATATTTAAGGAGTTTCTTGTTTAAAAGCCTTTTTTATTTTCTTGTTTTGCTGTTATTGCAGTGGACAATGCCCAGTTTGCAACCATCAGCTGGAGGATAGTAACCTCACCGAAGAGGAGTACAGTAATCTCAGCGAGAGAATAATAAGGGATGTGATACATGGAACTGACACTTTCAGAAAGACAAGTCCGCAGGTAGGTCTTGCACACTACCAGGTTCATTGGCTAGAAGGGTAATACACAAGTAATGTTCAGACACTTTGGAAACACCACAAATTTTTTTCTTTGTTTTAAACATTGATGGGCTATTAGATATGCCATGAAGTATCTTATGTGTCTTTTTCAGTTGTGTTTATAATTTCGGTCTAAATCTCAACATCTTTTGTATTTTATTTGTTCTTATATTTTCAGCCAGCTGTTAATGAATGCTGAAATAATTTATATGTTTACATTTAAAAATTAAAATATTTTAATCCTCCTAAAGCTAAATTTTAAATATGGAAAAAAACCCAGTAAAGAGAACAAAATAAGACATCTAGTATTTTGAACTTGCAAAAAAGTAAAGTAACCTGTTATAGTTTTGTTCTGTCACCTTTCACAACCCACAAACCAATCAACTACTCCTCAGTTTTAAAGATTCACTTTCATATTTATAATTGCCATATACATTAGGAGTATCAAGCTTTTCAAAGGTCGTGGTAAACTTACGAGAGGGCACAATTTCCAGACACTATAGTATATTGCAGTTCTCTGACTTCAGTAAAGCTTTTGACATTGCCTCCCACAGCGTTCTCCTGGGGAAGCTGGTAGCCCGTGGCTTGGGCAGGTGTGCTCTCCACTGGGTGAAAACCCGGCTGGATGGCCGGGCCCAGAGAGTGGTGGTGAAAGGAGCAACATCCAGTCAGCAGCCAGTGACCAGTGGAGTTCCCCAGGGCTCAGTGTTGGGGCCAGACCTGTTTAATACCTTTGCTGATGATCTGGATGGAGGTGATCGAGTGTACCCTCAGCAAGTTCACAGACAACACCAAGTTGGGTGGGAGTGTTTATGAGCTGGAGGGTAGGAAGGCTCTGCAGATGGATCTGGATAGTCTGGATCAGTGGGTCAAGGCCAACTCTATGAGGTTCAACAAGGCAAAATGCCAGATCCTGGACTTTTGTCACAACAACCCCAGACAGTGCTACAGGCTGGGGACAGAGTGGCTGGAAAGCTGCCCAGTGGAAAAGGACCTGGGGGTGCTGCTGACAGCAGCTGGACATGATCCAGGATATGCCCAGGTGGCCGAGAAGGCCAGTGGCATCCTGGCCTGTATCAGAAATAGTGTGGCCAGCAGGACCAGGACAGCGATTGTCCCCCTGTGCTCAGCACTGGTGAGGCCGTATCTCTAATCCTGTGTCCATTCCTGGGACCCTCACTAAAAGGAGGACATTGAGATGCTGGAGCATGTCCAGAGAAGGACAACAGAGCTGTGAAGGGTCTGGAGAGTGAGTCATGTGAGGAGTGGCTGAGGGAGCTGGGGTTGTTCAGCCTGGAGGAAAGGAGACTCAGGGGAGACCTTGTTGGTCTCTGTAAGTACCTGAAAGGAGGCTGCAAACAGGTGGAGGTCAGTCTCTTCTCCCAGGCAAGTGGCAACAGGGCAAGAGGACATAACATCAAGCTGTGCCAGAGGAAGTTGAAGCTGGACATGAGGAAGAATTTCTTGACTGAAAGGGTGGTAAAACATGTAATGGGTTGCCCAGGGAAGTGGTAGAGTCCCTGTCCCTGGGGGTGTTCCAGAAACAGCTGGATGGGGCACTTAGTGCTATGGCCTAGTTGACAAGGTGGAGATCAGTCACAGGTTGGACTCGGTTATTTTGGAGTTTTTTTCCAATCCTAATGATTCTATGATTCTATTTCTGACACATTTTGTGTGGAGATAGCAGATTTCGTGGTAGTGATAAGGAACAAAGCTGAGCCCCACTAGATGGAGCCCACACCACAGCTCAGGGCAGGTTTGCTTTATCTTTGAGTATTGACTGGGGCTTTGCTGCAGCTGGCATCTCAGTTCTTCACCAGCTTTGAAAATATGGAAGAGGACACCAGGTTTAATTCTTCAGGCTTTCTGCAGGCACAGATGTTAAACGTGTTTATCAGTTACAGAAACTTGAAACGGTCTTGAGGTGTTTGGAATACATGTAGCCTCTTGTGCAAATATCTAATTTCCACACAGATTTTATTTTCAATTCATGACTTTTGATCTGATCTAGCTGTGAATTGTACAGGAGAATAAAATTATTCTTAAAAATGTAGCAGTAATTTTAAGTATTTAATCGGTACTGGTGTTCTATAATATCATAAAATAAACAAAAGGCTGTGTTTCTTCGAACGCTGTATGGCTTGAAAATTTAAAATGTGTCAAGTAGACAGGGCTAGTTTGGCAGTACCAGTTGAAGGCGGGGAGATTTAGGAAGGGAGTTCTGGGTAACAGGACCTTCACACACAATCTGAACAGCAGGAGAAATTATGTTCCCCCTGTGTGAGAACCTGATTGATTAAATGAATACAAGCTAATGAACCAAACACTCCATACACTATATTAAATTTTGATGTCAGTAGAATCTGTTCTCCTGTGTGATAGCTGAAATTCCATCATTTATCACTCTGGGGCCACCTACTTGCTAGTTTCAAGCTGATCTTGTTCCAGTTCTGTATCAGCAGGCAGTCCTTGAATGGAGATGAGCTTGGTGAGTTTACTGTTGTTTGTACAGCTTAAAGCCTGCTTCCTCAGTGAATTTTGAGCATGGATGTGGGAGTAGTGGCAAAACAGTGTCATGATGTATCAGATGTTTCCAGAAATAAATTTGGGACTTTTTAGTTGCCTTTGTGCTGTGAAAGCAGACGTGGTGATGAAAATATGCTGCCCATTTTAGGTATGTCAGACTATGTGACTTCTTGTGCAGCCAGGGGCTTCCAGAGGGGAACTGGGTGACAAGGCTGAAATAAGGATGTGAGAAAATGTATCTGAGAAGGTGGGGGGAATTTCATTTTCCAGTCAGTCACTTTTTTTATAGTAGCCATAATTCCAATAGGAAACTTTAGCTTTGTATTCCTTCTTTTCTCCCAACTAGTCTTCTTTAGTGCGGCTAGTTTTCTTTAGTGCATCTGTGTTTCTTGCAATGAAATGATTAATCAGGGAAACAGTTCGAGTTGTTTTGAGCTCTAAATATTTTTTTTCAACAATGTTTCAAATTGAATATGAAATGCATTTGGAATCTCTTTTTTTCTTCACTGAGGAATAGACTTCTGTCTTACTTTTGCAACAGCATTGTTCCTTTATTTTATTTCTGTCACTTAGGAATAAATGCAATCAGAGTAGAAAATTAGGAGCAAAGACTTGGTTTGTTGAGGACCCCTCAAAAGTAGTCTGTTGTGCTGTGATTAAAAGAAAAAAATCTTTTTTGTAGTCAGTTTTAGGAAGGAAAATCAAACAACATAGGTTTGTACATCAGAGTGGTAGTGAACACTATTTACAAATATGTTGAAAAGATGGCCTGCATGAACTATGATTATCTGTGATAAGGAAATGTTACACATTAAAAATAGGCATCAATCCAGATCCTTATGCATAGCTTCTGGAAGGTCTATTAGGATGTCATACGATGATCTCATACAGCAAGCTGTAACCTTGGAGGCTGCCATAGAAAGAAAAGAGATATAATAAGACTGTCACCTTTTGTACTAAATTTCTATGTGATATTTTCAGTCAGATGCTTGTTTACTCTGGCTGCATTTAATTGGGAACTATGCCATTGAGCCTGAGAGGATATAATTGGTATGCTAAGAGGCAGAATCAACTTTTGCTGTGATGACTTTCATGTCGCAGCTGCTCCTGGGTGTTTACGCAAATGCTGTAATTTCATTCCCTTTGTGGCTCCTACATACCTCTGATAAGCCTGAAAGGACTGTTGTGCAGTGGGAAGGAAGCTCATGGGAGACGTGTATGTGCTGTCAAGAAGGCGGGAAGAAATGGGTTTGTGGGCATGTGAATTCCCACACTAGATCTGGACTAAGCAGGGATTTTACATATTTTTCTAGAACATAAGGAGAGGACAAAGAGGAAGTAGGCCATTCATCTCAGTGTTCTTTTTGCAACTGAATGAGGCGGTACTTTTTCCAAGGAACCTTGAAGATAAAGTTGAACTTTTAACTTTTTAGACTGATACTTTTTTTTTTTTCTCTAAAGCTTTGGTTCTCCTTCCAACTGCATGATTTGTCCCAAAGGCCTAAGTGACCCAAAGGGGGCTTTGGGTACATGTCAGTCCTGTTCTTAATGGAGTAACTAATTACTTCCAAAGCCTCTATGTACTCCAGTGTTTAAGAAGCCTCTGTCTGACACAATCTGCTCTAACCTCATCTGGTGGTGCCTTCACTCCCAACTTCCACTATGATATTCTAATTCTTCTATCTGCTTTGTTGACTCTCAACTTGTGGTCAAAGTCAGCTGAATTGCCTGCCTTTAGCTGTTTGCAAGGTGAGCTACTCTTACTTGCCCCGAGAGATGCCAGGGTGATTATGGCTGTCTGTCTTGCACCTGGATGTCATGGCTTCTTTGCTTGAGCTCAGGAATAAAGGGAAGGCTAGTTAATTCAGTTAGGCTGCTGTGTCTCCTTAGAAGATCAGGGGCTAGGAGGAGAAAAACGCTTCCAAGCAAACAGCCGATACTGCATGCACAGTATGTGCCACAGCCCAGGGTACGTGTGCCCTTTACCTCCTCTGCATTATTCCCATGTGCGTGAGCTGAGCCCTGTGCCAGCAGTGCCCGCTGCGGACGGAGGCTGTGAATGGGCAGCACCGCACACGTCACAGCCAGGGTGCCTGCAAGCACCTTCCTGTTCGTGACCGTGCCTCTGAAGGCTACAGCCACAGGAGTTCCTGACTCTGGGATTATTTGTAAACTCAGAGACGCATGCAACAGGCCAAACCAACAGTAAGCAATCCAGACTACATAGAGATACCATACACGATGCTGAGAAAAGCCCTCCTGTTTAGAAGGGTTTGAAGGGGATTTCCAAGCTTTGAAACCGTAGGGGAAATATTCAAACCCTTCGGGCATAGCAACTAGATTTAAGAGTGCTCTACCAAGGCGCCTTAAAAAAAAGAACTGGCTGGATTTCAGTTGGACAGCTGAATTTTATTTCTCACACCTAATGTTCATTACTGTGTTTTTCTTCTGATACCAAGAAACATTGCTGAAAACAAAGCAACCCCCATAACATTGTATTTTATGAAACTGTTAAAAATGGAATGTTTTCGCTTCTCTAAAAGCTGCTGTTATGATACTGGAATACATCCTGTTTGATAATAGGGGTTATATACATTATAATTAAGTGTAGTATAATATTCTGTTAATTAGAATTTGATCTTTCCTTGCACTTGAGGATATTGTCATTTAACAAGAGGGGAAGCACCGCTTCTGTTGTACAAAGCTTAAACTACTGTGACTTCTTCTGGAAAAAACATCTGTTGAATATTGTATTCACATTTTTTTAATTTAACTAGTGTCTCTCCACCATTCCTGAAGTAACCAAAAACTTTATTGTTTAGAGGAAGTGACAAATGGCCTTTTCTGCAGTGATTTGAATAGGTTTTAGTATAGTTTTTTTACTTCTTAACACTTAGAACTGTTATAGACATTAAAATTATTTCAAAATACTCATGTGGATTACTCTCATTCCTTTTACTAAAGGACATGCCTGTTTAGCTATATTTTCTTTATTTTGAAATATTTATTTATGTTATCATGTTTAACGTAGTGTCTGTAAATACTACTAATGAATTCCTTCCCTCATTTTTGTTGTGGTTTTGAAGCTTGTAATCTGTATGTGCACTAGTATGGGAAGAAAAACATGTTCTGTTCTATAAATCTCTAGATGTATTGACAGAAGCTGAAATAGTATTGTCTTACTAAAAAGTACAATTTTCATATTTATTTCTACTGCTATTTCAAATACTTTTTGCTGTGTAAACCAGACCTTTGAAGTCTTAGGGTACACTTATTAAAAAAAAACAACTTTAAATGAGTTATTTAAGGTAGCAAAACTAGTCTTTTTTTTCTTGCTTGCTTTTTCAAACAAGAACTCCTGTAGTTCTATTTTTTTAAAACCAACCTCTCTTGCTTTGCTGTAATATTCCACGCTGAGAGTTACATTTCATAAAATGTTGTAGTTTCATAGTTTAGTCAGTTAGCATAGTCAGGGCTACCTGTGGGAAAAGGTGATCCCAGTAGTCTCACCTGTTACCAGTCTCATTCCATATCCTGGCTGCATTTTCATGCCAGGACAATCCTCTGTGTTGTAACCTCAACAGGGGGACTGGTGCAGGCTAAAAAAATGTTGTATGGGCTCAGTTGATGCACTTGAGTCTTTCTCCATATGCTAACAATGTGTGCATAGGTAGGTGAGGGAACAGAGCCACGAATGAATGGCTGAGGAAAGGGAGGAGGTAGAAACACCCTTTTCTGGGGCAGCACCAGGACATACCAGTATAAAATTATGGTGAAATAGTGCATGAGCCATCCAGCTGGTGTGGAATACAAAAAAAATGTAACTCTTTGTGCTTTTGCCAAGATATGAATGGACTTGAGCCACCCACACCCTAGTGATTAAACAGTAAATTATTTTAAAACTCCTAAATTCTTTACACCTATATAAATTCCATCATGGGTTTGGTTATAGCTGGCTTTTTCTTTCAAATTGATTTAGTCAGTGTGTATCCATTTGTGAAGAAAAGATTTTTTAATAGAAGGTGCAGTGAATAAGTTTTAAAGATTGCATAGTTGGCCTTCCCCCATTTTCCCAGTAAGGCAATGAATGAAATCAGGTGGGTTTTTTAAAATTTCCTTTTCTTTTGTTCATGGTGTGAAACAGGGTATCACTGGAGCCACTGTGAATGCTGTGCTGTGCTTTGCCTGTGGGGGGAAGTCCTGCAGTGAGGTAACACCCCTGCTGTATTGCAGTACTTCTCTGCAGAACTTGAGCCTTAAGAGGGTCACATCAATAAGCAATACAAAATGTGGTTTTAGTTTAGTTCCTTCCGTTCAGGTCATGTTTTTGAGGCTGGGAAAATGGACTTTTCCTCAAAAACTTTGAGATGAACCCAGTCAGAACAAGTTAGAAGTTAGTGTAAGGTTTGCTGTGTTTGTTTTGGTGCTCTTACCTGGAGAGAGGGGGGGAAGGGAGAAAGAGAGAGAGGTGATTTGCTACTTGTTGGCTTATTGAAGGAATTCATCATAAGTGCCCTTTGTCTTGTTGAGCAGGATATTTCCATGTAAATGCTCCTGTGGCATACGCAGGGGTGTGTGTAGATCACATTGCAGTCTCCGTTTTGAAGGGTAAGTCTCTGTGAATAGCTTCCTTTTTTTTTTTGCCTAAACCAATCTGACTCTTGGGGATGGTCCTGGGCAGAGCCAAGAGTTGGACTCAATGATCCTTGTGGGTCCCTTTCAACTCAGCATATTCTGTGATTCTGTAACCTTCACATCATCCTTGTACTGCACTGATGGCCATCATGTCTGGGTTCTCTTCATTAGTTGGACCCTAACTGCATCTGTGCTCTACTTCATTTACTGCTTAGAAAGAAAGCCTTTAATGTCTTCTAACAGTTAGCTAATGGGGGAGATATCTTTAGGGAACTGCGGATGAATCATCTGTTTACCACTGTGGCTGAAGTAAGATCTGCATAAAATCCAGACAAATCCCAGTCTTTAAAAGATCAACATCCTTTGAATTGTCTACTTTCTCTCTTTGCAGCGGGTTGGTCTTGTTTTGGACACCAGGTGGCCACCAAGCTGCTCTATCACTCCTCTCAACAGGACAAGGCCAGTAGGGGAGAAAATGAGGTGGAAAAACCCTTGTGAATCAGGATAGAGACAGTTTATTAAAGGAAAAGCAAAGGCTGCATGCAGAAGAAAAGAAAAATAAAATATTTATTCTCTACTTCCCACTGACAGGTGATGTCCAGCCACTCCCTGGGAAGTACAGCATCACTATGCATAGCAGTTGCTCCAGAAAACAAAGGTCATAATAACAAATGCCCTCCTCTCGCCCCCTTCTTTCTCTCATGTTGTTCTGAGGAGGTGTCATGGGGATGGGATATCCCTTTGGTCAGGTTGAGTCAGCTGTCTTGGTTATGCCCCCTCCCAAGATTTTGCCCAGCACCAGCCTGCTGGTGAGGGGGAATGTTGGAGACACAGCCTTAATGTTGTAGGAGCACTGCTCAGCAGTGGCCAAAACACTGGTGTGTTATCAACACCTTTCTAGCTACCAGTGCCTACACAGCACCGTGAGGGCTGCTGTGGGGAACGTTAACTCCAGCTCAGCCAGACCTGGTACACTCCTACAGTGTAAGTCTTCGGGTGTTTGTATTATTTCTGGATGAGGTAGCCTGCTGCTTATTTCTAGGGTTTGCCCTTTTTCTTCCCTGTGTCCAGACATGATGAGAAATATGGCAGCTCAAAAACTGTCTCTCATGGGAGGAGACCTTCTCTGTCATTTTTAATGTGGTTTTTTTTTTTTCTGGAAAAGGAAAGAACACACTCTCGTGTGTTGCTGGGGAAATATGGGTGGTGAGGAGAAAATGAACTGTCCCTTGGGATTTTTAGTCTGTCTGAGGCTTTTTATTGGACTCTTCTGTGTTCAGTGACATGAATTAAAGTTGGCCATTTGTCTTCTGCACTTTGCTATTAACTCCTCATCTCCCTGCGTGGGTAAGTCTCCTTGCCACCAGCAAACCTTCTCTCCCTGTTTTGCACAGTTTACTCATAAAGATGCCAAACAATTGAGCTGATCTGGGAGGCTGGCAGGGCATGCTGTCTGTCAGGCATGTGCTGAGAATGTTAGGAGACATGGACAGGAGGAGATGGTGGGGAAAGGTGCAGTGGCCAAAGGAATGACACTGAAAAAGCTGCAGCATCTCCCCAGCTCCAGAAGTAAATCCCAGAGAGCCAGGAGATGGCTTTCTGAGGAGTGCTGAGCCTATTCTGGTGCCTCTCAGCAGGACCCTTCTGGCAGCCCTGCACCATCTGCCCTTCTGGGAGAGGAGAGGGATCCAAGCAAAGAGTGGGCAGAATGCAGACCCACTGAACCCCTCTGCTGCTTCCCAAACTCATGCTGTAGTATTCCCTGAACAAAACAATCTACTCTGCCCATCAGGGAAAACCACCGTTTCAGGAACTATTCTATAACTATTGTTACTCGAAATAAAATACCGCTTGAAAAATTTTCTGCAAAGTGCTTGTTTTATATTGAACTGAGCCTGAAAAGACAAGATTACTTGTACAGCTTGCTTCTTAAAAATGTCTGCTTGAGTGTAACTACGTTACCTCAAATATTATTGCCCTCTGTTGGCACTGAGAAAATAATGCTCTCTTGGAGTATTTACCACACATTTCACCTGCTTCCCCTTTCTTTTGTCTTTTCTATTTCCACTCATCTTTGTCTCAGAGCTTTTCTATCTTACCTTCATTTGGTCTGCATGTGTTTTGCTTCTTTTCATCTCTCCCACATTTCAGACAGCCATCCAGTATTGCAGCGATGACTCGCCAGATTTTGAACCATGGGGAGGACCCTGGATGCTGTAAGCCCAGAAGTCAGCAATCCATGTTGTTTAGTTGTGCACTTGTTTCTACCTGCTATCCCTGCCACTGCCTTTCCTAGTGACTTCCTTCTGTGTCCTGGTGTCCCTGTCAGATGGCAATGAGAATTTTTATTCATCTATAGAAAATACAGTGAGATTAGGGCAGGGGGGTGGGGAAAATACTTCACAAGTACCAACAATTTATTTTTGTTTTAGATGATAATTTCCTTGCCCAGCTTTTTATACTTTCTCAATAGTAACATTTATTTAAGCAATGGAGAAATGAAAGATCACATAAAAGGTGATTGATTCCTAAGGTGCTAGGCTGATCCCTGTGTTGTCTGTATTCTTATCACTGTGCTTTTGACTGGTACACGTCTGTTCACCTGCAAATGATTCCTGAAATTTTAACAGCTGAGTGAGGCATCTTATCTTGCTTGGTTTGTACTCTTAACATAAGTAACCCTTTTCCTAGTATAATTTTTCATAAGCATTCTGACTAAATGTGAAGTTGGCAATCATTTGTTACTGCCTGACAGCATTGTATTTTCTGGAAAAAATGAATTCTTTCTTTCATTTTTTTCTCCAAGGAAGAATTGTATATGGTATATGGTGTATATGTTTTTGGGTGCTGAGGCAGTGTTTTTAGTTTAGACATATGTTGCCATATTGCTGCATGGAAGAAGGCAAAATTAGAAGAATACTTCTTGAATCCTTTACAGAAGGCATGAAATATTAATTGTTTTGAGTTCCTGTGAAAATTAATTTATAGCCTGGACTGTGAAAGCTCTGTCAGTGATAAATCTTATTTGTTACTAGAAAGGTAATTTATGCAACTAGGTCACTGCCCATCAGGATAGTGCAGAGTTCTTGTGTTTATTAAAAACAGTCAGAAGCAAAAAGTAGAAATCTTATGCAAGTGTCTGCAAAAAGCCTACTAAATCTTTCCTCAAAAGTCAAGGGAGAAATTCCTGAAGATTCTATTATAGCTTTGTAGTCTGTTCTTCTCTTACGGACTCTCAAACCTAAAGCAGTTATGGTTTCCTTCTGATGGAAAAACTGGATGGATGCTGCTGTTCTGCTCAATCAGTGCATTATATTTCTGACCTAGTAAGAAAGCTCATTGTCTTAGCCTTAAAGCCACGTGTTTCTCACAAATGGAGTACTGTCTTTCTAAATGGATGTTTATTTAAATACTGAATGGCATTCCGAGGTTTCATAATTCTTCCAGAGAACCTAAGTATGATGATTATTTTACATTTGGATATGTTAAGAGCTAGTAGTAGTGAAACTGTCTACTGGTTTGTAAAGTTGCTTTGTTTAGCAGCTGCTGTGTGACAGTGACTATAGCGTGTATCTTTATAGAAGTGTACAGTTCAGATTGTAATTCTGAAAATCTGGATGACTGTAAAGTTTTGGTTTTCAGTTGTAATGTAATTTTTTGTTGTAATGGTTTTATTGGATGTATCCAGTGTAGGACTTATGGCTTAAAAGCCATAAGGGGTGGGTTTTTTTGGTGTGGTTGTTTTAGGAAATAAGCAGGTAATGATGTGAAGTGTAGCCAGCAAAGGAAAAGTGAGACATTTGGGCTTTGTTTCCTTTTTTAATAAAAATGGAATGGAATTTCTTTCTGTTAAACTCAACATATTATTCCCCTGTGTTTATTTATTTGTTTATTTCAGGAATTTGAGGCCTTTCAAACATTTGTGGAAAATCGGCTTCCATTTGATATTGTTATTGATGGACTCAATGTGTCCCACATAAAACCCAGAAAGATGCAGTGTGAAAATGTAAGTGCTGGTTAAATATTCATTAAGTGTTTTGTGTATACTGATTGTAAAACAGTGAGTGCCTCATTATTAGTTGCCCTCTAGAGAAAATGAGCAAATACTTTGTAGCACGTTACAATGAAGTTCAAGGAGTTATCTAGGTTTCACAAATTAAAAATTATTAGGGGGTGGATGGTTCTTCTTATGTATTTGCCTGTATTAGCTGTAAAATGTCAGACATTTCCTCATGTACTCAATGTTAATAGTAACAGCTAAGGTATCAATAATAACATTATTACACAAACACTGTGTGATTGTGTAAGTTTTCATAGTAATAGGGATTTGGGGGAACAGGGTAAATCTGCTGTGTAGAAAATTTAGTCTAATATAGTTATGCTGGTAAAAGTTGTCATTAAGATAACCCCTTACTTAGTTCAAACCACATCCTGTACACATTTAAACATTATTTCACTTCCTATTGTCTTGAGACTTGAGTCCTGTTTGACAAGGGCAGCTCAAACTGGCTTCAATTCTTTCCATTTGATGATTTTTAGAAAAAAAATCCTGCTCTTTTGTCAATACCTACGTTTGAGAATTCTTGATACTCCCATGTAGCATTTCGCTAAGAATTGGCTTAAGGTTAATTGGGGGTTTTTGTCAATCAAATATTTACTTTAAATTAGGAGTAGCGAAGGAGCTGCTCACACATATTCCAAAGCCGGAATTTAAATTTTCAGACACTTGAAATTAAAATGAATTTATAACTGAGCTTGATAATAGAAGAAGAAATTCACTTGTAGTAATTACAAGAAATGCATTTTTGTTCTAAGAATTACTTAAAAGCTATTGTTAGGAAGTAGTATATACTCTCATATATGTAGATAAAAGTGAGCTAGGGAGGTTAGATAAACTTGCTGAAAGATGTTTCAGAGTGGCAGTGTAGTTTCATGAGATACTGTCTCACAAGGAGGGTACGTTACTTACTACAAAAATAGAAGAAAAGTTCACCAGTTATTTGGGTGGGATCAGGGAGGAAGTTTTGGTTATCTGAGAAGAATTCCAGGCAGAACATAGTGGCACATTGTTTTAGGATCTAGAAAGACAGATGTATGCTGCCAAAGATGAGGAAGAGAAATGAATGCCCTTCCTCAGGACAGCAGCATGCGTGTCCCTCTGTGGGAGCTCTAAACAGGGTTCTGCATGGTTTGTAGAAACTGGAGGCAATGGAGCAAAGAGCCAGCCTGGTTTTGACAGATGATTACTCCTGATTTCTGATCAGAAATGTTGCTAGGAGGTATTAGCATGCCGAACAGCATAAATTGCCTTGGAGTTTCTCCTTAGCTTGTGCTGTAATGGAAGCACATTGGGATCCATGATGCCAAAGAGCCCCAGAAGGACTCTGTGGAGGTTGTTCCACATAGGTACAGGTCAAATTTTTCTTGAATCCCAGCTGTTTACTGATCAGGAGGATTTTTGGGAAGACCTGCCTTTCCTTCCTACACAACAGAACAGTAACATGGGCTCAGCCCAGCTTATCTCCAGAAGGTTCTCTTAGCTGAAACTTACTTGTCCTATGAGTTATGTTGCTGTTTATTATTATTACATTTTGTAATGCACAAAAAATGTTAATCACTGGGGCTTCTACCAGCCAGTCTTTTGCTGCTCTCTGTTTTCTGGATCCTGTTTCTGGGAGTATGGAGAGACTGGAAATGCCCATTATTTCTGCCGTAGACCTGTAGATACTCACTGGCCGAACAGTACCTGTTTTGGCATGGGAAGTGTATATTTGCACTCTAAACAACAAAGTAGCTCCTTCACTTTCCAAAAGAAATAATCTTCTAGGCAAATGGACTACTAAAGACTTTTTCCTGCATTGTTCCTCTCAATTAATTGAGATACTTATAATGTTTTTTTTAATGCTAGATGTCTTTATACACACTTACAATATTAACTGTCGAATTTATAATTTTTTCCAAGTGGAAACACTGTTTAAATGCGAGATCATGCTGGATGCTAGCGGATGCTGTTTTATTTCTTCATGACTCTGAACTTCTGTGTTGTAACATGTCAAGAAAGGACTATGTCTTTGTTCTTATTTTGGATTCTTCTAACAAGAAGCATGTATTCTTGTTTTCTGAATCTTTTTTCCAAGACTGCTAAAAACAGAAAGAAACCCACAAACAGAGCAATCATTTCTTCTGTCTCCAAACTTCTTTCAGATGAGGGAAGGGAAGGCCACAGTAATCTGGTCATGTGTTTCTTTTCTGGTTACGGGTGTTGCTGCCAAGTAGTCCCCCATCTGTGAGTGCTGACCTCCCTGAATGCTGTAGTCTGTCCTGTGAGGGCTGACTCTGCCACAAAACATCCTCTTCTGGAGGCTCCTATCCTCACGCCTGTGACAGCCAGATGGAAAATGTGGAGTGGCACATATGGGGCATTTGCAGCCTGCCTTATTAAGTTCTTCAGTCTACACAGGGAAACACAATGCTGAACTGAGAATATGGAGAGGCGAAATAACGCAACAGAAGTGGCAGGCAGAGCACAAAGGATGGAAAAAGCCAAGAGTGAAGGCTACTGAAGTCAAACTGGCTGGCTAGGGTAGCATGACAGTCCCGTTTTGAAGAAGAGAGGTATGCTGTGACTTCTGCTTGACTAGAGAGGTAGTAAATGAGCAGTGTTTCTGAGGCCCTGTGTTAAAGCTGTCCAGCCTGTCAAAAGCTAAATTATTTTACTTGTCAAAAAGTGGAATTATTTTGAGTCTCCAGTTATGGGTCAGTCTGTATTCTTTTCAAAGGTTCATTTCTGCAGCTGTTAGACCCAGTCAGGATATTGTTTTATAAACTTTTTTGTTAGAGTATGTAGTTAGTATGCAGCATGGTTGAAAGAGAAAATGAGATTGTTGCTCTGTTTCTAACATACTCTTTAAGTGTTACTATTTTCAAATTACCGGTTTGTTTGGAACATGTCCCTTATGTGATTTAGGGAGAATGGCAGAATAAAGGGTATTGTTAAACACAGGAGAAGGCCTAAGATTTATGTGACATAAACATGGTAATTTAAATGCATTCTGGTCTTAATTTAAATTTAACAAAATGTACTGTTTAACTTCATGATTTAGCTTCCAGAACTGCAGCTGTTCTGCTGAATACCAAGACTCTAGCTTGCTCTTAGTCATATGATTAAAATAAGAAAACATCGATGAAATATTGTTCTCTGTTTCAAACAGCCTTACATTTGTAATTCCATTTAGGCATCCCTTAGGCATCTTGGGGAGGGGCTGGGTTGTGTGGCAAGGACAGGTACCTTGAGGGATGAGAGGAGACAGAAAAAAAGCAAAAAGTTGAAGGAATAATTTTTACTCATTTCATTCCCTAAGTGTTCTGACATTCTAGAAAATGAGATGTGTGACTTCTCAGGCAACTTCCGTCCTCATAGCCAGCACTTAGCAAATCATCATGAATGTTACTGACTTGGCAGATTGACTGGAACATCCTGTGGCAGTTTCTCAGGTTTATGACACTCTTGGTTTGTAAATATAATCATCAATCCCCCTTTTTTCCAGGTGGGTTTTATTCTCGGTCTGTTTCCTTGTAGAAATCACCATGTGGCTGCATCAATTACTGGGGAAAAAAAAAAAAAGGAGGCAGCATGAGAATGGGAACAAAGATTTTTTGATGGCTAGGGAATGGTGAGACCATTTGATTTGAAGGCAGGGCACACACTGTAAGTGTGTGCAACACTGCAACACTGGACAGCACCTCCTTTTAACCCTTTGCTTCCTTACTGTAGCATTTTAAATTAGACATTAAAGTTGACTCCTTATTAAAAGATATTATAGAATGGAAATTTTTTTTGTTATGCAATTCAGACAATAGAAAAAAACCCCAAACCTCCCTAAAGTCCAAAATCATTCAGCTTAGTCTTCTGCTGCTGTTTTAGACTGTTCTGATACATATTTGCCTGAGTCAGTCACTGTACTGCAAACATGTGGTTTATAAACAGAGATATCCTTGCAGTTTAACTACGCAAAGTTGATTCAGGCTATATCATGATGTGTAGTTAATCCTTTCCTCCAGATGTATCTGATTACATAAAGCCTTACGCAACACAATCGTATTTTGATACTCTCTGTCCTCTGCTGCCATAACTGTGCAGTGCTCTTGCCTTTCACCTTGAAAAGGTTAAGAGAGGGAATTTCCACACACTAATTGTCCATTTCTCCTGCTAAACAAGCTGTTACATCGTTCTTAAATGGATGTTTTCCTGTTTATCACAATTTTATGCAGAAGTATTCCTTGGAAGGGAGAGGGAATCCCAGTGCAAGCAGGATATCGAGGCTTTAGAGACCTCTCTTTGGTTGCAGAAGAGGAGCGAAGGCACTTTGCTCTGTGCCAGTTACCCCTAAACTGTGGAGGACCAGGGTAGAAGGTGAGAGTGGGGTGAGAGAGCATGATCTGCAAGAACAATTCAAAGAGTATTTTGCTATTTTTAATTTACAGTGAGTTTGGTATATTGTAAATTAAGTACGCAGCCAGGTCCTTTTTTTTTAAGCTGTACCCATCTGGTGTTAGAAGTAACTGAACATGTACTTCAAATGTGTGTTGGATCAAAGCTAACTTGCAATTCCCTTCTTCAAACAGTTTGGCAGCTGGGGTCAGCTCTGCCCTAACTTTGCCCTCTCCGATCTCTGTATTAAACTCAGACGTCTAAAAGATTGCTAAATAGTTCCAGATTGAGTTACTTGAGGCTGACAATGCACAAAGGAATAGTTTTTTCTCTTGGCAGATAATTCAAAGTAGCTCCTACTAAACTTCATCAGCACTTCTATAAAGGGACTACGTGAGTTTGTGTAATTCCCATGTAAATTGCAGCAGGCCTGTACAATAGCTGAGGAAGCCAGATCCTTGCTGATCCACTCCTTTCCCACCCCAATCTGGTGGCAGCAGCCAGCATATCACATCTCTGGCCTGAAGCAGCAGTCAGCTCCTGCCAGGAAAGCCCCCACACCTGCCCTCCTGCACCTCTCACAGGCTCTCACAAAAAGCCAGGCTGTGACTGCTGTAATTGGGAGTGCTCTGTGACAAGTGCAGGGGACACCTCATGTTTTGCATCTATTTCTTGTCTCTTCCAGGGAAAGATCAGCAGGCTTGTTGAGTGGAGATTGCTCTCTGAATTGGGGAAGGCACTAAGTGAATTTTGTGGTAATAATAGTTGTGTGTAAACATATTATTGTATTTTGGTTTTCTGTATGTTAAAGATTTAAAATTATATTTAACAAGAGGATTCAAGGTTTAAAACTAACACTATAATTTTAGTTATTCTAGTGGTTCTGTAGTAGATATTCCTGGACTCCTGGAATTCCTGGATTCCTACATTAGCAGTAGGGAAAAAAGTGGGTGGCGAGAGGTTGCAGTCTTGAAAGGAAAGCTGGTAGTGGGAAAAAAAGTTTCAGCAAGATAAGGAAGAAAAATAGGACACAGGATAGTAGCCTACAGGAAAATGGTGAATGGTACTGTTAAATTTTTGAAAAAACCCAACTTTGGCCACAGAATTAAAGAACCTTGATGAATTACACTTTGTGAATTCATCTCAGAACCATTGCTTTGGTATGTACTTTATTCACATTTGCAAGTGAATTTGCATTTCTTTTCCAAATATTTATCAAGACAAAAATATTTATCAAACATTTATCAAGACAAAAAACCCCCTCAATTCATCAAATGAAGGCAAAGTTAAAAAAAACAGAAGAAAAGAAGAAAAACAGGGCATCTGTGACCCACGATTCTCTTGGCTTAATAACCCAAACCAATTTCAAAACATAATTTTGCTTCTTTGAAATCTCTGCTTAATGCCTGTGAATCCTCTATGATGAAACAAGGAGAGCAAAAGTATTGGACCTTGTAGTGTTTGAGAAAAATAGTGAATAAAACTTTCCCTCCTGATCTCCAGTTACTAAACAGTTTTTGAAGCCATGAAACACAGAAAAAAATTAGCTGCTGTGCATACATATACAGTGGGCAAACACACATATTAGTATGCTCAGGTTTTCATGTGGCAATCTTCACGAGTCTTCAAGTCTGTCTTAACCGTGCAGTGTGCCTAAAAGAGCATCTGTTCAGTTACTGAGACAGTGATAATTTGTACAAAACACTAGCTCTACTGTATGAGCTGTCCTACACACAAGCAGTTATTAATAAATTTGACCCCAAAAAACTCACGCATGGGAAAGAATATTTTTTTCTTCTCTGACTCCTTTGGCAGCATCTGTGATTTGTTCAAGTACTTTACTGTCTGTAAATGAAGCAAGAGTGAAGTAGATCCATGAGTCATTCTCTGTTCAGAATCAATACATCCAACAGAGGTCTTATTTGTCATACTGTGACAGTTCATCAATTCTTTCTCCCACCAAGTCTTGTCTTACCACTCAACAAAGCAGTCAGACGTGTTTGTTCATTTGCTCTCAGCCTTTTCCATCTCTTTTTTTTGTTTGTTTCCTGTCTTCTAATGGTGGTTCAAGTTTGCATTTCCACAATAGCAAAACATTTGGCCTGTTGCTCAAGATTGGAAAGATTTTTATCTTTGCAACGTGTTTCATTCTTTAGACCTGTACTTTCATTTCCTGTAAGTATTGCACAAAGCATAAAATGAAGATTTTTGGTGTTTTCATCGAAACTCACCTTCAGCATCTGTAACCTGATCTTAGAAGAGAAAGAAGCTCAAGCAGCAAGGGGTACTCTTGAAATTTCACCTATTTTCAGTGTTAGAGATTCAGGACTGAAATATTCAGTATTGCATCCATATCTCATCAGTTAATTTCTGGGGGTTCCTTGGATATCCCAGCAGAAGAACTCAGTTCTTCTCCAAAGACACATCTCAGAGATTGATACCAATCTGCTGAAATCTTCCCCCTCTGCTTCTATATTGGGGCCATTCTAAAATAGCATAGCTCAAGTGCAAGAATTTTTGTCACCAGATGCAGAAGAACAAGGCTGTTAAGTTTCTCAGGAGACTTGCAGGAGATGGACTCAGTTGCCAGTGAAACCTAGAGGGAAGGCCTGGCCTGCAAGTTCTCCTCTTCCTGCAGCTCTTCTGAAACCCAGCAATTCCTGAGTGTGGCTAAAAGAGAAATAAAAGGGCATTTAATATATTCAACTTTGGATACCTGTACACTGTAAGTGAAGATGTATTGGACATCAGTGTGTCAGAGGTTCTAGAAGTACTCCTACAACCGGTTGGCGTGGGTGCTTCCACCAAGGAAACGCCCGCGTTCCCTACACACCTTGAGCCACCAAGTCTGGCTCTTCCCATAAGGGTCTGCACCAGTGTCCTTCCCTGCTTCTGCAACACTGGGACAGGAGAGTAGGAGGTAGATGGGACATCTTGAGAAGGGAAGCACAATGTCAGACTGGCTACTTGTGAATACAGGGGAAACTTTCTTAAAACTTTAAAATTCCCAACATTGTGAAATGGGGGAGGGGAAGCTGAGTAAATGCTTCCCTGAGTAAATGCCTCATCAGTTGACTTTAAGCAATTATTTTTCCTTCTGGAGGTTTCCACTCTGTTTCTGTATTTTCTGGTGAGAATAAAGCAGAAGAAATTGATCAAGTTAAAGAAATCTGACTATCAGGCATTTTGACTTCCCCCTGATTCTTCCTGGTGCTGCCTCCCATTACTATTTGCAACCTTCGTTTCTGGCTACAAAATTAATAAAGCCCATGTGGTTAAATTAATTATCTCTATTGGTTTCCATTTGGTGTTTGTGATTTTTACCTTTGTATTTGGTGATAATAGCAAATCAAAAGTTAATGTAAGTACAGGAGCACCCAAGCAGCAAGCATACCTTTTTTTGTTGCGAGTGAATTTGCATTATGTATTTCATAACAAAATTCTTCTAATTACTAGAAATATAAGCTTGAAATTCAGCAGAGCAGAGGGAACCTGCCTTGAGGTTCATGTTCCAGTGACCTTGGTAACTGTAGCAAACAGGTTGGTTGTCATATGTTGTAGGGAAGTCCTGCTAAAATCTAGGTGATGAAGTCAAATGAACGTGTCTTCTGACCTGGATGAGCTTCTATCTTGCTGGTTGCACTTCTCCCTTAGAAACTACAAGACAGGGTTTTTTTTGCGCCGCTCAACTGATTCACATAATCATGGAATTGTTATCAGTGTGGCAGTAAGGAGTGTGTTGGGCCTCCAAATTGAAAACCTGGTCTTTAGGGAACTGAACTTCTTTAGAAGTGATTCTCATGTGAAAAGTCTCCATAGTAGTGCGAGGCTACAGGAAGCAGGCCAGAAAATGTGAAGGTTGGGTTACTATAGGCCAGTTCTCTGTGAGAATAAAAATTTGATTTGAATGTGAGAAGTGCTGGTTTTACTGTCATCTTAAAGGCAGCATAGATAATCCTCAGGATAATGACTGTGTTCATTCATGTACATCTGGACTTACTTATATATTTGAAAAGCAACCAATTTTGGATTCACACTTGGCTTTTACATTTAATATGCTATTTCTAGTAAAAGTAGGAAAGAAAACATGTTTGAAAGTTGTGTTATCTGAAGGAGATAGGGTACAACACAACAAAAGCCTAAAGTGCATTTGGATTTATTTATGAAGCCATGAAAGCCTAATTTTTTTTGAACAGTATGTTATTCCTAGGGATTTCTGCATATTGACATGATGTTTAATGATCCAGCAATCCATTAAGCTGCATTTTTTGTTTTTTCTCAGTTGCATTCTACTTGTAAAGCAGGATTGGAAGAGACATTTATATATAAGTAAATATATTTAAATTGAGANTTATTATAACCTGAAATGAAGTTTAAAACTGAAGTAAAAGTAATTAAAAAAAAATACAGACTCATAGGAAATCAAGTACAATTGTCCACAGCTTTTAATCTAAATCTCTTCATAAACTGATTATTTTGTGTTGTCAGGAACATGGAAATAGGAACTCCTATTTGAATCTAGGAGACCAATTTCACCAGAATTAAAATTCCATTCTGGGAATGACAATCATTGGCAGTATTCTTGCTCAAAACCAATTCACAAGAATTCCTGTTTCAAACTGAACTTTTGAAAAATGGTAAGAACTCTTCTTACCCAAAATACTGTTGCCTATTAGAGGTGACATTCTGCATCAAACACTTCTTAATGCAAACGTCACCTTTTGCCAGTATTGATTTGTACATCAGATACAGACATGAAAGGGAAGAGGCTATCCCTATTCTACTTTTTACTTATTTTGTTTAAGGGTACGTTTGTGTAGTTCTTCCAAATGAGGGAGGGGGAAGGAGGCAAGGCAAAAAAACCTAAGAGTCAAAATAAAATAGTCCCTATGCTAATTCAGATTTATGCTTTTATCTGTGGTGTTAATCTAAATTAGATCAAATTAGATTAAACTAATACGTTTACTTGTGTTAATATAAAAAGGACATCTCATTCAGATATCTGCTGCATTGTCCTATCCTTGCACAGTGCTTCCTGCAGTGACAAAACTGGACCTGTACTTCTGTCATATTATCGATACCAACTTACCTCTTAGATAAATCAGAAAGTATTAGTGGTGCTTATGTCTGTCCTTATCACTGTCCAGCATTTATCCATTTACCTGCTTGCTTCTATGCTCAACAAAAAAGAAGGAGTGAGTTGGCAGTAATATTTCTTCTGCCTCTAATGTTTTAAATTTTTGAGTCTTGAGCTTTTAAGGAGTCACGTTGACATGGCTGAGCAAGCTGTGGACAGTGTGTGCCATAAGTTCTCTTACAGCAGCTAAAAGCCAGTTCAGTTCCCAAGGTTCTGAAATTGTTATTGTTCAGAAGTTGTTCCTGATTTACGTGGTATACCAGTGTGGGAAGATCAACCTTGCTGATGCCTTCTCTCCTTGTTTATTTCCTAATTGTGTGATTCTTTGGTAAACTAGGTAGTGCTTACACTATATACTGAAAAAAAAAATAGAAGTATGATGCAGGTGTTTTTTGGAGCTGTCGTTCACTGGAGTTTGAGCTTATACATTCAGTGCAAGCTTAAGAAAAGTACAGTGGAATACCTATTTCTTGAATACTACCTATACGTGATTGATTGATTGATTGATTGATTGATTGACTGATTGATTGGACTTTTCTTCCACCACAGCCCCAAGCTGCCACACATTTGAATAAATAAGTAGTAGTAACAGGGCTGCAAACAAGTAGTCATAGAGCAGAACCAGACAGTCTTAATGATGTTGATTTACCCTACTCCATATTAGGAGTAGTTACCCTGGGCTCTTCTAATGTTAATGTCACCGTGCTTCTTTCATCATCAGAAGTCATGTACATGATATCACTGTAAAACATTGCACTGGGCTGCTTAAATCCATTTATGTGGAATGCCCATAAGTCTCAATAGTGAGAGGAAGTGTCTTAAAGAATTGGAGGGTTTTGACATTTTCACTTCTCATTGATATGTATGTATCATGCCTTAAAGAGTGAAATTTCTTAACTTTCCATTGAATGGGCATTCCCAAATGGGCTTTCAGAAATTTGAATGCTATAGGTTAGGGATTTCTTTTTTGTCATCCCACCCACTCTCATTTCCACAAGCCCATTTCATCCACCAGCCTAGTTAACAGAACCAGTAGTAAAACACAGTTTTCACCATTTGCTATCTGATAAATTTCAGATAATTTCACTTCTGAAATTACAGTTCTGTCTTGCACTTGAGCACTGCTGTTTGGTCCTGGATGCTCCAGAGTTGTTAGCTGGGTATCTGCATCTTTTCCGTGGAAATGGACAAAAGAGAGAAAGACGCAACATAATTCCTCAAAAGTGCTGG
>VYZQ01017035.1:81158-99768 GCA_013400655.1 Mystacornis crossleyi
TAGGTGGAAGTTATGTAGATACCTGGAAAGCGTAATTCTGAGTCGCCAAGCCAAAAGTTGCTTTAAAAAAATAGATCCTTTTATGAAATAGGGGTGGGGCTTGGGAGTTGTTCTTATTTGGCTTCTGTTGTCCAAGCCTTTCTGGTGGTCATATTTTCATATTCTCAAACTTATTTCTCTTGACAAGGGGAAAAAAATGGCTAAGTAGACAAAGTTTTTCATATAACCAGTTGTTCCCAGGGGGTCGAGCCTTTAGACGAATGCCAAATATCATCTATAATTCATTTGTGTGAGCTGACAATATTATCTACTGGTCAAATTTCTGTATCTTCTGAGTTAAAGAGAATACTTCAGATAAAACAGTGGCCTGCCCAGTGTCCAGCTACTGAGTATTGCAGACTGCTACCAATATACTTTCATTAAAAGCATCGAAGTAAAGAAGTTAGATCTTGTGGGTTTTTGCTGTCATGGGGGCTTTCAGACTTTCACTGCCTAGCATCTCCAGGTATGGACACTGCTGGCAGTGTTACTAGTACTAAAATGGCATGAGTCTTCAAAGATTCACAATCAAAACTAATGACTGTGTTAAGATAAATAACGCTGACCCACATTTTACATCAGCTGCATTACACTGCATCAGATTTTTGTTGGTTTTGTAGGAACAGTGAGTTCTTGCCAGGGTAAGCCTTGATCCATCTGAGGGAGCTGAACTTCTGCCTCATGGTACTGGCAGTGCAAGGTGTACTGATGTATATGAAAGTCCCCTAGGTTTCTCCAATCTGATAAATACCTGTTGTGCTCTTAGCAATATTAAACAGGTTCCTCCTTGCTGAAAGCCTTGGTTTCATGGTTGTCCCAGGACAGATAAGTCTGACTGACCACGCAGCTGCTCCTCCATCTCAGACCTTTGTGCTTTAGTTTGCTTCTGCTTATTTTTATACTGCTGAAGAACATTTTATATGTCCTCTTTCATGTTAAACAAAATTTTCCTTTTCCTGACCTTCACAGAGAAATCACCACTCATTTCAGTAGTGTTTGTAATGTATTTATATGTGTGTCCTGGGTTGACTTCTATCAGAGGATGTTTCCTCCGAATTTGTCTCAAACTGGGACAATGTGTTAAGAGCTGAAAAGGTTCTTACTGAAACAATTGTTTTCAAAGGTGCATAAAAGTTTTGAAGGTTACTTCTGTATAATAATCTGTGGCCCGCAACTAGAAAATAGTACTAATGAGAAATGCCAGAAAGGCAGTGTGAAAATTGTGTTATAAGTATTTGCTGCACGTTGTACTCGGATGGTTTTTCTCAACTGCAAGTTTTCAGTTTCCTGATGTTTCCTTGGTTATCATGTCATTCTACCTGGATGTCCGCTATCGTGTGAGCATAGAAATAGTCCTTATGTGAAAGTATTTGTGGAACTGTCAAGTTTATTAAAATGTGGGATGTCTCTGCAGAAGCATATGTTTAATATACCATAACCGCACCATGCCTGTACCTGCTGCAACAGTGATGTCCCCAGCTGCTGCAGGACCTTTTCTCAAAGAACAAAAGTACTGTCTGGGACTTTTTGAACCACAAATAGGACATGGGGAAAACACTTAACATCAGACTAGGTCAGTCACGCTGTAGAGACATCTGCATAGGACAGTGGTGAGAGCTGAAGTATTGGTACCTTTTAAACTGTCAGTTTCAGTCTTACAAAGCTGATTTCAGTCCTGCACCGAGTTATTTCCTATCTGTGGAAAGGATCAGTCAAGCTTGTGCTTTCATTTTCATAACATCCCATAACCACTGCCACCACCACCACCCGGAGATCCTGCTCACATTTTGGATTTTCAGCACTTAAATATAACTTCTGGTCCACTCTATGAAAATCTTAAGACTGGGTCACAAATGTTCCTTTTTAACAGCTACATGGTTTCTAGTTCATTTCCAATAGCTAAATTTTTACATTGTTTCTAAAATGAAAAATGGTAAGAGAAACTCCCTTGTGTCCTTTAGTCTTTGTATACAGTGCTCTGATAATAGTAGAAAAGCACGACTATCAATGTAATTGCAAAGCCTAGATTTCCAGTGAAAGAAGGCAGACCCCTGAAGCTGTGACTTCAGCAGGACAGTTATTCCATTTACAGTCAGTGGCTCTGGCAGATAAAGTTTCACATCTGAAGCTTATGCAAGAATAAGTAAAACCTCATACCTTTTCATTTTTATGTAACTTTCTTCCTCAAGAGTATAAAGATGATGTATGTATAATACTGGTGCAAGGAAGCACTGTGTAGTGATCAGTAAGAAAATACAGTTGAAGAAACAGCAGTGCAGGCAGAAAGAATTCAAGGATGAGAACAAGGATAGTGTTGATATGTGGAAATGCAAAGGGAACACTTTCAGGTTTTACACATTTCTTTTTCTACTCTTATATAATCACAGATAGACAGTATCACCTAACTCCTCTCCTTGGTGTGGAGGGTTGATAACTTTCTAATCTTTTGTAAATCTCCAGGTTTTGGTGCAAAATAGTAGATTCTCAGGAGATGTCTGGATAAAATCAAATCCATATAAGCTGCCCCTTATGTATTGTCAAGATCTTGGTATTTATTCTTTTTTTCAAGAAAGCAGATGAGTAAGAGGAGAGATAAAAGTATACAATGGTATGAGCTACGGAGAAAAAATACCTCAGAGAAGATCAGAAAAGGACAAATACCTTTGTCCTTTTACATTACTCTAGAAAGGAAGACATTCAGAAAATCAAATTCGTGAACAAAAATGCTTTGCTGCCAGTCCACAACTGAAATAGAAAATGCTAAGTTTTAATTAAAAGAGAGAAAGTAAGTTGTTAGGACTAGGCTGTAGTTAATGGTGAATTAGACATTTCCCACTTGCTATCCTAGCAGAATGCTGCTTTGGATTTCAGATTCACCCTTTCTCTTTCATCTTTATTCCTACTTCATAACTGCTGACACAACATCAAAGGGTCTGCTTGTACATTTAAATCAATATTATATTTTTAGTAAGCGATTGGGAAAGAAAATGGTATTGTAGCTGATTAACAACATTTTTGTATTTAGAAACTTGACTGGCACTGAAGTAACTTACAGTATTCAACTTCCAAAAATGCAGTTAGACAGCTGAAGAATATTTGTTTGTCTGTGTATTTCTTGAATTGTAAGAGTCAGAAACATTTGTCTGTTTTTCTCTTTTGCAACCTGTACTGTAAAATTCAGCAATTCCCCAGCTGTCCATATCTTCTTTAGTCATCATTTCTAGAGTTCTTGGCATTGTTCATTTAATAGCATGCTATGTTAACTATTGTCACTACCCATTTTTCTTTCTTTCATTTGTGAATAAACTTCATCCATCTAAAGATCATGATGATGAAAATATTAACATTCAAAAGCAGACATTCAAAAAGTGTGAGCAAGAATGTTCACACTAAAAGGTTTCTCAGGTGTAAGGTTTCACAAAGTGGCTGAGATCTTTTGAAGATGACAGTCCATTCTAAAAAGCCAGATTCCAAAAATCTAGTGGCTCCTCCCCCTAATGATGCCCCACCTACCTCCCCATCCTTCATGTCATACACACACTTTAATTCTGTGTTTAAATTGTGTATATATTTCTTCACTCTCTGCATGCATCCCACTGTGATTCTGTTAATTCTCCTAGGAAATACTGCTTCACAGTCAGATTACTTCTTGTGCCTTCTGGGAATAAGACAGAGCAGGATATGACTGTAATTAGGTAGAAAATACCTATTTCAAACCTTTTTTTTCCTTATATGGCTCTGTGCTGGGAGGGATAGGCACCTATCCTTCCCTATCTGCATAGGAGAAATTCATAATAATCGTACCAAATCTGAAGTTGATTTACACAGTTTTGGTTTATATTGTGCTGTTTTCTGAGCTCATCAGTAGAATAAAAGACAGAGGTGCCTCTGTTTGAAACTGGAGACTTTACCTACAGTTTATCATATAGTAGAATGTAGTGTCAGAGATTATTTACAAATATATTACTTCTACATTCAGAATTGTTTCAGGGATTATCTTGAGGAGATTGCATCTTCTTCTGCAGTTGAAATCAAATGGAGTTGTAATCAAAGATATCCCCATTACTAGCATAACAGTGAGGGCATGAATACAGAAGAATATAAATTGTTCTGTTGTTTCTGTATCTGACCTGAATATATTATGTATTTACAGTTACTCTGCTTCATTCTCCCTGCTACTCAGGATACAAGATGGTTCATTAGCTTGGTCACAGTCCATGGGGTATTGTTGTAGTCAATTTTGACCTGAAACTAATGTGTTTACATTCACCCAGTGTTGCAATTGAGCCAAGTCGTCCAGGCAGTGGGAACACTGGACTGTGCAGGAGCACCAGGTGTCTTGGTACACAGTTGGTACCAGTCAGTTTGGACCTGGCTGCAAAAGCATCTTCGGCCTCTGAATACAAACTTACTCTGCTCTGCAAGTAGCAGAGCTGTATTTGGGCATCGCCTCATCTGAGCAAACTGAGGCTACTGGACCATCCTCAATCTATATTAAATCAACTTGGGAATCTGCTTCTGTGGTTTAGTTTTCCTGCTCAATCAATAATTTGCCTTTGATTAATAGTGTTGACTGTTAAGAGCAAAAGCTAACATCTAAAAATTAACTGCAAATTTTAATGAATTGTGATAGGGAGTTAAGACATATCTCTAGTGAATGTGTCAAGTGAGGATAAGTAAATTCCAGGTGCAGAGACAATGCAGACAGGTTAAAACGTGTTAAACATTGTGTGATTGCCATCACTGATGTGTGAAGTGCTGTCACTGCTAGAGTTTTGCATCATGATGTGTTACATCAATCTAAATAGTCTTACTGTAGCACAGGATACAAAGATTCCCAACAAAATTGTTTCTGCAGTATTGCAGAGATCCCTGGTGTTGTAAGGGATAATTCCCAAGAGTTAGCTGTTGGCTGTCTTAAGACCAGAAAGTAAACCAGGCTGATTAATCTTAGTGACTGTTACTTACTCATCCATCACTGCTTTCCCTTCAAAGTAGCCACTCCCTTGCTAGTCAGGGACAGATAATCTCTAGGGAAATCAAGAAATGTGTATACTGCCCCTGTATTTGAGTTAAGAGGACCTGAGACTAATTTATACTGTGTCATTAATAATAATGTAGAGAATATAAGAAGCATTTGTATTTGGTGCTGTGGTAATGGTATTGAATGTGGTTTGGTGAAATTACCAGGCTCAGTGAGAAAGTCCAGCCTTTCTTGCAAGCAGCACACATGCCTTCCCTGAGTAATTGGCTGTCCTGTGTCTCTCTCCTGTGTGTGGGACTAAAGTAAACAGGTTTTTCTTGAGCTTGTTTTCTTGGTCTACAGTATGGAAAAGGGGAACCAAAAATGGTGAAACTCTTAAGTCAAATAAATGTGGTGGTGAAAGGAATTCATTCATAGAATCATAGAATGTCCTGTGTTGGAAGGGACCTGCAAGGATCATCAAAGTCCCAACTCTTGGCCCTGTGCAGGAAACCCCAAGAACTGCACCATGTCCCTGACAGTGTTGCCCAAACGGTTCATGAACTCTGTCAGGCTTGGTGCTGTGACCACTTCCCTGGGGAACCTGTTCCAGTGCCCAAACACCCTCTGGGTGAAGCAGCTTTCCAATATCCAGTCTAAAACTCCCCTTACCCATCTTCAGGCCATTCCCAGGACATAGGTTCTGTCACTGGTCACCAAAGAGATCAGTGCCTGCCCCTCCTCTTCCCCTCACAAGGAAGTTGTAACTGCAGTGAGGTCTCCCCTCAGTCTCCTCTTGTCCAGGCTGAACAGACTGAATGACCTCTGTGCTCCTCATACAGCTTCACCTCCAGGTCCTTCACCATTGCTCTCCTTTGGATGCTCTCTGACAGCTTAATGTCTTTTTTATATTGTGGCACCCAAAACTACACCCAGAACTCAAGGTGAGGCCACACCAGTGAAGAGTGAAGTGGGACAATCACCTCTTTTGACTGGCTCCAATTCCTTGCTAACCTTTGGAGACAATGCTCCTGCTTAGCCCTGCCTGACAAAGTACGGTAATGGCAGCTCTGAACCTGTGGTCTGTGTTGGGGTTTCCTCTGCACTTTCACAGCTACAGTTGGGTGGGAGGCAGCACTAACAACAGGTAAAATAGAGCAGCTTGTTGCTCTTATTAGCAGATAACCCATAGGTGAGTTTTGGTTTTAAATGGCAGTTAGTGAAACCAAATGTTTAAGCAGTGTCAAACATGATTTATTAATAAAAAATGTGATTTAAATATTTTTTGGTGGTTACTTCTTTGTGCTATACATGTATACAGGTGAGTCACCTTTTGCTGACTCACTGAGCGGTGTGCCTCCCAGCGGCAGTGTGTAGGGATTTCCCATTTCACAAGTGGGAATCTACCAGTAGTACCTAAGGAGAAAGGCTGTCCTACCTCAAGCTGACCTTTGAAACTGGGGACACATGACACAGCGTGACCAAGTGATCAGAAAGGGACTGGCAGTAAAGTCTTAGGAAATCTGTATCCTGTTCTGTAGATAGTTCCTTGTATGAGTTAGAGTAATTAATCTATCTTCCTTGTGCTCCATGATACACTCATGTGACTTCTGGAAATACTAGATGAATAAAATAGCCCTGACTTTTAAAATGAGAGATCACTACTGCTGTTTTTATATTAACACCATTATGTTCAGTTAGTTTCCTCTGTGACTGAAACCTGTGTTACTGTGTCTCACATCTTCCTTTCTTGAGAAGCAGCCAGCCGTGGGAGTAGACACACTTAGGAAACCCCCCATGTAAGTTCTGTGACTCCTTGCAGACCACCCCCATTAAGAGCCCAAGCCTAAACTGAGATAAAATGGTCTTCAGGAAAGTTGTGTCAGATAAGGGCGGTGTGCAGAACAAAATTATTTTTATCTTATGAAAACAAAAATAATTTCTATCTTCTGTATTTTAGTTGTGTAAGTAAGATTAATCTCTGTGTTAAGCAGAGGAGGGACAGTGGGTTGTTACGTAAGCAGGAGTTTCAAAATTTTAAAATGTTGACTCCCTTTAATTTTACTACGTTTTAAGCCTGGTTCGAGTTTTTCCTTTGCTGTAGCTAATTTATACCAGCCTCTCAATTTTTTCCCAGAAGCACTTCACACTAGAAAACCTCATATGTTAATAATATGTAGGACAAGAAAGTCCACATGACTAACAGGTACAAAGTGCCACCTAGTTATAACCTCCAGAAAGAAAGACTTACAGGAGCTGGATCCAAGATACTTAAGTCTTTCATAAACTTGAGAATAGCCACTATTGACCAATCTGTATCTGGAACTGCTGTTTTTTAACTTCTTTTCACATGAGTTTTGCTAACCTTCCCTTAATGTAGCCAAACATTAGGCAAAAAGTATTTTCATTTGGAATTTGTAAGGGTTTGCATGGTTATTTTTTCTTTACTGTTGACTTCTGTGCAGGAAAATGTCTGTGGAGGCAGTAGCTACATTCCTNGGAATTCATTCATAGAATCATAGAATGTCCTGTGTTGGAAGGGACCTGCAAGGATCATCAAAGTCCCAACTCTTGGCCCTGTGCAGGAAACCCCAAGAACTGCACCATGTCCCTGACAGTGTTGCCCAAACGGTTCATGAACTCTGTCAGGCTTGGTGCTGTGACCACTTCCCTGGGGAACCTGTTCCAGTGCCCAAACACCCTCTGGGTGAAGCAGCTTTCCAATATCCAGTCTAAAACTCCCCTTACCCATCTTCAGGCCATTCCCAGGACATAGGTTCTGTCACTGGTCACCAAAGAGATCAGTGCCTGCCCCTCCTCTTCCCCTCACAAGGAAGTTGTAACTGCAGTGAGGTCTCCCCTCAGTCTCCTCTTGTCCAGGCTGAACAGACTGAATGACCTCTGTGCTCCTCATACAGCTTCACCTCCAGGTCCTTCACCATTGCTCTCCTTTGGATGCTCTCTGACAGCTTAATGTCTTTTTTATATTGTGGCACCCAAAACTACACCCAGAACTCAAGGTGAGGCCACACCAGTGAAGAGTGAAGTGGGACAATCACCTCTTTTGACTGGCTCCAATTCCTTGCTAACCTTTGGAGACAATGCTCCTGCTTAGCCCTGCCTGACAAAGTACGGTAATGGCAGCTCTGAACCTGTGGTCTGTGTTGGGGTTTCCTCTGCACTTTCACAGCTACAGTTGGGTGGGAGGCAGCACTAACAACAGGTAAAATAGAGCAGCTTGTTGCTCTTATTAGCAGATAACCCATAGGTGAGTTTTGGTTTTAAATGGCAGTTAGTGAAACCAAATGTTTAAGCAGTGTCAAACATGATTTATTAATAAAAAATGTGATTTAAATATTTTTTGGTGGTTACTTCTTTGTGCTATACATGTATACAGGTGAGTCACCTTTTGCTGACTCACTGAGCGGTGTGCCTCCCAGCGGCAGTGTGTAGGGATTTCCCATTTCACAAGTGGGAATCTACCAGTAGTACCTAAGGAGAAAGGCTGTCCTACCTCAAGCTGACCTTTGAAACTGGGGACACATGACACAGCGTGACCAAGTGATCAGAAAGGGACTGGCAGTAAAGTCTTAGGAAATCTGTATCCTGTTCTGTAGATAGTTCCTTGTATGAGTTAGAGTAATTAATCTATCTTCCTTGTGCTCCATGATACACTCATGTGACTTCTGGAAATACTAGATGAATAAAATAGCCCTGACTTTTAAAATGAGAGATCACTACTGCTGTTTTTATATTAACACCATTATGTTCAGTTAGTTTCCTCTGTGACTGAAACCTGTGTTACTGTGTCTCACATCTTCCTTTCTTGAGAAGCAGCCAGCCGTGGGAGTAGACACACTTAGGAAACCCCCCATGTAAGTTCTGTGACTCCTTGCAGACCACCCCCATTAAGAGCCCAAGCCTAAACTGAGATAAAATGGTCTTCAGGAAAGTTGTGTCAGATAAGGGCGGTGTGCAGAACAAAATTATTTTTATCTTATGAAAACAAAAATAATTTCTATCTTCTGTATTTTAGTTGTGTAAGTAAGATTAATCTCTGTGTTAAGCAGAGGAGGGACAGTGGGTTGTTACGTAAGCAGGAGTTTCAAAATTTTAAAATGTTGACTCCCTTTAATTTTACTACGTTTTAAGCCTGGTTCGAGTTTTTCCTTTGCTGTAGCTAATTTATACCAGCCTCTCAATTTTTTCCCAGAAGCACTTCACACTAGAAAACCTCATATGTTAATAATATGTAGGACAAGAAAGTCCACATGACTAACAGGTACAAAGTGCCACCTAGTTATAACCTCCAGAAAGAAAGACTTACAGGAGCTGGATCCAAGATACTTAAGTCTTTCATAAACTTGAGAATAGCCACTATTGACCAATCTGTATCTGGAACTGCTGTTTTTTAACTTCTTTTCACATGAGTTTTGCTAACCTTCCCTTAATGTAGCCAAACATTAGGCAAAAAGTATTTTCATTTGGAATTTGTAAGGGTTTGCATGGTTATTTTTTCTTTACTGTTGACTTCTGTGCAGGAAAATGTCTGTGGAGGCAGTAGCTACATTCCTAACTTTTATTAGCTTTAATGAACTCAGATTAACCAACTTAATTGTCCTTTGGTATTTGTATCCAGCTATTTGCAGGACCGGTTCAGTGCACAAGAAGTTACTGCTTTTGGCCTTTTCCTGCTCATATTATGTTTTGTTTGTTTTAAGCAGGGAAAAGTAGATTGTATGCATGCATAGCCAATATCCAGTGTGATCTCCTGGAAGCAGGAAGTCACTTCCAGTAGAGACTGTTAGGCATTTGTGCTTTTCATTAGCACCAAGCCCCTATATCTGTATGAAAACAGAGCCTTTAGTCCCTCAGAATCAATACTGGCAAAAGCAGCTTATAGCTCAACAGTTAAAATTAATGTAGAAAGTTTTCTGGCCTTCTCTCCCAGATCTCAGGTCCAGATTCACGGCATAAATTTGTGCAGGTCCTTTCCTATCAAGAGCAGTCCCACACCTCCTGTCCTCACCACCTCCAGCAATGTGTTCCCATCAGTCATTGAACCTTTGACTCAAGTCTTATCTGCTGCGTTGCTGCAAGCTCAACCCTACAAAAAAAAGTCTTTTGTTGGATCAGTGAGCTCGTGGGTAATTGTGACATAGATCTGACACAACAGAAGTAGTGAGAATGTGCAGCTTGAGAGAAGACTGAGTGGGGCCACCCCTTTCTCTTGGTACTTGCTGGTAGATGAAGCTAAATGCATTGTAAAATGGCACACAGCAGTTACATGAACAATTCCTTCTAGCCCCTGAATCAAAAGCGAATGATACCAAAAAACAATAAGGATCACAAATAGGAGAAAAGGAGGGAAAAGAGCAAGAGAAGGAGAAGGGCAATTGAAGGTATTACAGGGAGAAAGAGTATCAAGGAAGAGGGAAGTAGCTAGAAAAGCAGGAAGAAGGATTAAAGAATAATCACAATATTGTATGTTTACAAATAGTGGCAGCAAATGCTGGTAAAAATTAGGAAATACCTTTCCCTGGTGGTTGAGCATACTATCCTTGTCTTTCAAATATGATAGATGCATCAATCTCAAGAAACAATTCTTCTGTCTTTCTGGGTCGAACTGAAATGCCATCGTTTTGTGAGCAGTCCACACTAATAACCTGGATGCTGAAAGCCAGAACGTTTGTCCTCCCTGAGCTCAGTCTGGGTGAAGCAGGGAGGGAAGTCCCAGGCACAAGTGCCTGTCCTGAGAAGCTCTTGTTGTGGAACAGGCACAGCCCTAAGAGACTGCTGAAAGGGCCCTCTGAAGTGAGTTTACCACCTCAGTGTGTTGGCTTACAGGTGGCGGGCCCGTCTGGATGTGGCTTTCATAAAGCCTTAATCCGGAGGTCACGGATTTATTTCCATGTTTTGCCGCTGGCTGCGTCCCGACAGGGCAGGCGGGGCCGTGTAGTTCTCCACCTCCGCCAGCAGGTGGGGCTAGAGAGGCGGTGTGCTCAGGGCTCCCGGGGCGCCGTGATCAGAAATGGGTATTACTTAAATCCCAGCGTGATTCACTTCCCGCAGCTGACTTGGAACTTCTGACATCTCCATACTTCTCCTCTGTCCGAGGTCGTTCATGTCATCTAAACTGCAAGAGCTGGCGTATAAAAGCACTGTATTTTCTGTGTGATTGACGGCAGCTTCCTTCAGTGAATTGGTTTGTTGTTTCTTTTTTTTTTTTTTGTGATTAGGGAATTAAATCAGTTATCTGCTTAATTCGTATTGCAGTTAAGAACTTTGTGAAACGAGAGTAGTGTAGAAGTCCCTCTAGTTGAGACACACACGGAAATGTTCCCAGTCACTCTGTTTTTACAGCTAAGAAAATCTTTGGGTTTGCTTTGTTTTCTGCAGCTGTTTGATGCTGTCAACTGCCTGGCAAAAGAGAATGCCCGGTTGCTTGTGCTGGGCCGCAAACATATGCTGATTAACTCTTCAAATTGGAAAAGAGAGATTATGAAGGAGATGCAGAATAAAGCAGACTTCTTCTTTGCTGAAAATATGTAAGTTGAAGAAAATGGCTCAATATAATAGAGACCAACACCAGATTTATGTGCATTTTGGTCTAGTTTTAGCACTATTACTAGTATCTCTATCTGTGTATGTGAAAGAAACATATCCCTTGATACATTTGCTTCAAAAATATATAAAAAGTGACTTTCGTCACTTACAATCATATTGACAGCTGTATAGTTTATTAGGATTTATGACTGCTAAAACCACGGTGCCAAGAGCACAGTGCCTTGGGCTTACAGAATTTCTGGTAGCATTAGTGTGCAGTTGTGGTCTGCTGCTGTAGGGGGTACACTGTTGAGTTTTAGCAGTTCTGTTCCACATTGCATGGTATTGTTAAGATTTGTGGCAGGAGATTATATTGTTCTATTATCAGATTGTGATAAGAGAAAAAAAGTGCTCTATGTAGCATGCCATTAATTTTTATTGCACTCTAGTTTTTGGTGCCCTGTGGTAAGCAATTTTTTCTTTTACCAGGGAACTAGAGTAGTGGTGGGAATTTTCAGTGTTGCTGATGAATAAATCTTGATCAGCATTTGAATCACTTCCTGCAACCACTTACTGCCTTGTGAATGACGTCTGTCTTTTCCATTTGTTTTGTGAAGCTCTGAAGATGATGCCTTCTTGTTATATGCCACTCTCCGATCAGGCAAGCATTGCAAGTTTGTTACTAGAGACTTCCTCCGGGATCACAAGGCTTGTCTTCCCGACAGTCTGACACGTCATCTGTTCCGTAAGTGGCAGCGTGGACACCAGATAGTGTTCTCCCCTTCTGCAGAAGGAAAGAGTATAAAGTTCATGGTAAGTTTTCCCAGTCAGAAAACACACGGAGCATATTTGTTGAAGATACATTATTTCAAACTCTGGATACCAGAATATCTTGTTGAAGTCTAAGGAATGGATTTGTACCAATGCACTCAAAACTCCCACGTTAAATGAAAATTCGCTGGATCCACAGAGCATGCCACAAACAAGAAAACTGTCAGAAAGCCAAGAAATGCTACCTAAATGTTTAAAATGTAAATGTAAATAAAAGTTTGTGTATACGAATCTTTCCAGTGCTGGAAACTCTGTAACCATTACTGGCCTCAGTAAAACCTGAGTGCCAATGTTTTAATTTATTCTAAACTTTGAAATCCCTTATTCTCCTCTGTAGCACTATTAAAAAATATCATGCTTCTAATTTTACAATAGAAATTTTTTCATCTTTATTCTAAAGAAGCAGAAAAATACAGGTATTTCAGCATTCACTGTAATAGTAACCTAACACAGGTATAGTTTCATGAGGGAAAGCCCAGAACAGTCAGGTTTATAGTTAGTATTCAGCTGCAGAAATTGCAGTAATATCATGTTAGGGCAGAATAGTACTGTTATTGTCTAGGAGACATGTATCCTTATGAACAGTACATTAACAGGAATGCAGCTCTTTTTAAGAGTTTTCTAGGGAAAAATTCATCATGTAACATTCTATATGCAGTTTTTTGTTATCTGATCTGTCTGTATTGTTACTGCCTGCTTAAAGGAGTACTGCACCTATGCAGATTAATTTTCTTCCTTCTCTGGTTAAAACTGTATGACAGTTTTTAAAACAGAGATACCAGTTTGTAAGAATGACACAGCCTTTCATTCAGTGTTGCCATATACACATTTCTTCTTATGGAGCCAAATAATGAATGTTGGGTTACCTGAGCTACACCTTGTTTCTTTCTTTTGTAGAAAGGGACTACTAATTTTCACATCTGAATTCCCATAGAAGTGATTTGGATGATTGATATTCCCAGTCATAGCTGTCTTCTAAGTTATTCTAGAAGCTACCACAGGAAAGTAGATTTCCAAGACTATATATATAGAGTGATAGTATGTCCTGAGAACCATAATTACCAACCAGTAATGTTTCTTTCGTATTTGTCTTATATATGTTGAATTAGTATACCTGTAACATAATAGACCAGAAGAATGGTTTATTCTATTTGTTCGACCAGATGCTTCTGAAAGTGTTAGTGATAAACCCTTTTCTTACATCTCCTTTTCTTACACCTCCTTGGGACAGAGCAAGTCAGCTCTGTAAAGAGAGAGACTGGGAGAACAAATACAAGATGTCATTAATGTCATTAAATCCTATGTTCAAGCCTATAAACTCCACATCCTGAGTAATTCCCATATGATTTCATTTAACTGAACAGAACAACAATCATTTTGCTATTCCTAGAAATTGAGTGCATTATGCTGAAATCATTAGTATCTGGTGCTGATGGGAGACAGAATTTATAATGACTCCTAGACCACAAAATACTAAAAGATAATTTAGTTTTTCCTCCAGTACTAGAATTTAGAATTTGTTTTGTGTAAGAAAATAAAATGAGAGTTGTTAAGAGATAAAACTACAGAGACTTCTAAGGTAAGCATTGGAAGTCATAACTACCTGTAATTGATATTTTAGTAATATGTTGTATAAAGTCTAAAAAAAAAAAGTTTTTCCTCTGTTTTTTCCCAACAGCCTGCTTTCCGTTATGACTGTGTGGTACAGACTACAGGTGATACATGGCATATTCCCTATAAAGATGTTTTTGAGGAAAAATATTCATATCAAGTACCAAGAAAATGGCTCTGCATACAACAGAAATGATGAACAGTGTAACTGGACAAGCTGAAGCTGCCTTTTTTTTTTTTTGTCATCGCCTTTGCTGGCTAGGAGAACTCAGCAGGACAACTATGGGATAAATGTGTGAGGTGTGTAACTAAAGAAAATTCAGTGACTGCATTTTGACAAAATCATTCCTGCATACATCTGTTAACATCAGTGATGGGCCAGGGGGGATGAATTAGGTCCATTATTTCCATTTTTACAGGCAATTTTTGTGATTTGAATTAAAACTTGATTTTTCCTGTTGGAATTACAGCTTGGACATTTTTATCTTTTATTTTTCTCAAGCTTTTCATCTACACTGAAATGCATAAGCTCTGTATGTTGAAGAAATTAGGCAGGACGTGCAAAGTACCTTCAAAGTTTGTGGGGCTGGCCTTGCAACAGAGTTGCACAATGTCTACCTCTGATCAGTGAAGCTAAGGGGGACAAATGGTGCATTTACCATTTGCCAGACACACACTAACCTAACACTTCCTCACTCTAATTCATTTGGTCACTTAGAGTGAAGAGATTGGTTATAGCAACATATAGCAATAATTTGTTTAGCAGAGTAAGGACACAACCAGTGGAATGTTTTGTGGCTCTTTCACACTAGTAAGTTTGATGTTTCTGGCAGGGTTTGGCATCACTGCAGTAGTCTGCTTATGGAAATGCATGTATTTTATAAAATTTAAATTGATAGCTAGAAATTCTTAAAGACAATAATAGGATAAAATGCATTCTTGTACATTTCTATAAAATCTATCCCAAGTTATAAAGCAACGAAATAGTATAAATTACAGGAAAAGTGTTCTAAGTTATTTGAAAGCATGTGTGTGGTAAATGTGTTTATTGCACTTACAGCTTTAATGCAAACCTTTCTCCCCCTTAAACATAGAAATGCCACATAAATCTCAGATGAAATATCCTGGGTTTGTCACATTTGTCTTGTACAAAAATCTTCTGTTTGAAACTGAGATGAACCATGAATATCTTTTTGTATAGAACTTGCAGTTCTGAGCTCTTGCAGGACCCCACGACAAGCTCCCTAAGGACTTAGCATTCAAGCATGTTCCCTGCTATTTTTTTTCCAGGGCAGTCCTGGCACATGTTCTACTTCTGGTATCAGTTAGTAAATCAGCAGGTGTGATTTGCATACAGTCATGTCCTTCAGGTACAGAAAGTGTAGAGGAACTGGCTGCCCCTTAAGGTAACACAAAACCGTGGCTTTAATTTATCATATTGTTGGTAGCGTTCATCTCAGACCCTTCTCCTGACAGAACATGACAGCTCCTGTGGAGTCCATCAGGGAAAGCAGAGAATTTGGAGCTACTTCTCTCATTCCTCAATAGTTTTAATTTGTCAGAAGATTGCTTTTATCATTCTTTAAGTCAGAGAACTGCCACATCTCCTTGAAAGTGGAAATACTCTTTCAAACTAGGTGTCTGCTCCTGTACAGGACTGCTTAGTTAATAGCTACTGTGCTCTGTAGGAGGCTGCCTCACCCTCTGTATGTTCTGCATGGCACAAGCTGGTGTGAATCAGCGCTGTTACAGTCCTCATTTAGTACTAGGTCTGATGGTCATGCAGCCCAAAGCAATGCAGAGCCAGGTCTTAAAAATTTGTTTTGTCTAGGTCAGAATTGGCATTGTTGCACTCAACTAGCACCATTGCACAAGAACTGGAATCTGTGTGGGAGTGGGGTTCAAGTGTCAGGCTGCAGAAGGTGGGTCCCTGCAGCAGCTCTGCCTTAGGTCAGCCCTAGCCGAGCAGAAACTGCACCTTTAGGATATCCATTTTATTGCCAGACATGTTCATCTGCTGAAGTTGGTATTTTACCTCACCCTGGTCATTAACAGATGTGCATAATATCCACATATAACTGAAATAAATGCATCCTCTACTTCCTTTTTCCTGAGGACACGTCCTTAATCAATCATTTAGGTTTCACCTCAAAAACTGTTCTTACAGAGATACCATAATGCCTTCTAAATAATAACACTTCCTAAATACACATTACCGGTATATTTAGGGGATGGTGGAACAGAATATGGAATTTACAATTGGAAGGTATTACAACACTGGGGTCAGATTTGTGGCTTCTTTTTTCTATGTTTGCTGCTAGTACATTTCTCTGTAGATCCTTACAGGGCATTAATGGCCTCTCTGGGACCAAAGGGGAAACATTAGTGATGAACCTACAGACTTTTTCAGCTGTATATCACCTGTTACATACATGCACATGGTATCCAGAGGCTCAGTTCTGACTGAGGTTAATTTGAGTTTTATTTAAGACTCTGTAAAATAACATTTCTTTTGTGTTGTTCTAAGTCTTCAAATTTCAGATCATTGAAATATGGCATTTCAAGATAACAATGAATATGAGGATTTGCTTCCAAGTATCTAAAAGGAATTCTGAGGGTTTCACTGGCAATAAAAATGAATGTGAGAGCCAAACCAAAGCTGATAGCTAATAGCAGATCTATTTGACATCTACTGCTGTTTATATAGTGATACAGTAAAATTTAAGGTAATTTATTACACAGATGGGTTCATGCTGAATGCCAGAAAGGCAAGTCTTCCAAACAGCATGGCAATTGGTACCCCCAGAGAGACACTGACTGCCATTTGCTACCACACTGGGCGAGGAGAACGGGAATCAAAAGGAATGTGCCCTTAGCTTAGCTTGCTGTGTGCCATGGAGACAGAGACACACTGGCAAAATAGAGCTAAGGAGGACTGAACTGATTCAGCCTGCACTCCAGCTATTACCACCTTCAAGATCCCCCACTTATTGCTTACCGTGTTAGAAAGATGACTGTAAGAACAGCTTTCCTCAGGATCCTGCAACACAGAATTTGACTACATATGGTTGATCAGAAGTGATTAATGTTAAATCAAAACCACGTGATTGCTTTTCTGAAACAATGTTGTCCTCTGGAAGCTGTATCCTGAAAGTAGCATAACTTCCACTCCATCATGTCCATGGTATTGAGCAACTATTACTCTTTCCTTTATCTAATTCAAATATTGAATCTTTCATTCCAAACTTAAGGATTTTTTGGTTACTATTTGGCAATCAGGCTGAATGCTTGATATTTACTTCCATTCTCTCATCCCCTTTTTCTCAAGGGAAAAAAATCATTCTTGAGAATAAAAGCTTTGTAGATGGAAGAACTGTAAAAGCAGGGATCATCATCTTGGAGAAACTAGTCTTAAGACACAGAGGTCATAAGAATCACAAATGTTCTGAAGGGAATGCCTAGGGATCCATTGTTGGCTGTGTCAGTACAAAAGCATCAAATGGTACTGGCAGATAGAAGGTTTAGATGAAA
Source organism: Mystacornis crossleyi (assembly GCA_013400655.1). Lineage (NCBI taxonomy): Eukaryota > Metazoa > Chordata > Aves > Passeriformes > Timaliidae > Mystacornis > Mystacornis crossleyi. The sequence continues at coordinate 98,680 of VYZQ01017035.1, forward strand.
AGTGAGGTTTCAGACAAAGCCACACAAATGTTATGCTGAGCAACTCTACCACGGCACGCCCTGGATTCAAGAAGTTCGCAGGGGTTCAAGGGGGGACCAGCAAGTTCATTAAAGGGAACCAGCAAGGGTTACTAAATAAACAGACACTATCCCTGCCTTGCGAAGTCCCTCCGGATGGTTGGAGACTGGGAGAGGATTCCGGGAGTGTACCATTAAAGGCTCTTTCTAATCTCAGTACATTGGGTATCCCCCCTTTGGCCACGTTTGGAGACAGAGCACTGGATAAAACAGGCTCCGTGTCTGACCCAGCAGACGCGGTCATACATTTTCATGTTCTCTGTGTTCCAGTGCTTCCATCACACCTTTGAACCTTTCATGTCTGACCACAAAGTCCTTCCCTAATGAAAAGGACAAACTCTGAGTCTTGTAGTACATAGTGGGATGTTATTCTTTGTTTGGACTAATAAGCAAGGAGAAGTATTTTGGAATTTTTGAGAATGCAGACTTTTAATGTGTGGCATACACAAAATCCACCTTTATTCTGCTATTTCAACAAAGAATAAGCTCACCTAATAATTTTAAAATAGAGGTGTGGATACCAGAACGAAGCTTTTCCAACTCTTTTAATGACCAGCTTTTAAAAAATGCCTTCCCACAAAGAGTAGGGGAATTCCAAGATGTTGAAAGGCAAAAAGAGCATATATTCACGAGTTTAAATTTGGGGAATTTCCCTTTGTACGCGACACCGATAAAAAGTCTCTTAAATATCGCATTATAACGCAGCTGCGGCAACCATTATGAATATCTCAAAAAAAATTTTTTAAGTATTTGTTTTAAAATTGTTCTCATTGAAGAGAACACGTGGACATATTTAATTTGGAATTTTAGGAGGGGTTTTGTTTTCTTTTATGCAGTGTCGATGGTTGCCGCGATGATACTTATATTCCGTTTCCTGCTGTTTCCGTGCGCGTTCCCTGAGGCGCGTCCGACGGGCTTCCCGGTTTCCATGACTCAGGAGCTCTGGCGCAGCCTGACAGCCGCGCGGCCGCTGCGGCCACACCCCCGCGCTCCGCCCGCCCCGCGTGGGCC